>VSMD01024784.1:0-22293 GCA_008750895.1 Mirza zaza | reverse complement strand
GGACGCTGATCTGCCCCTGAAGGCACACACACCTCAGCAGGCTGTTCACGTATATCCCTTCTGTGCCCCGGGCAATGCGAGGCCTTGGTGCACCGGATGTGGTCTGCAGGTCTGACCTCTGGGTCCCAGAGTTCAAACTTTGTCCCCACCAGGGATACGAGTGCCTGTCCCAATTCACCCACAGGGAGCCCAAGCTGGGTCTATGTCTCTCAACCTCAGGCTCTGCCCGGTTCTCCTGGGATCACCGTGCCAGCAGCACCTGGTAGGGCTGGCGGGCAGAGAGCTCACAGTCTGAGTTCCCCTTAGTCAGCTGTAGGGCCCCAAAAGGGAAGGTCCCGTTCCCTGGAGGTGCCTCCGGCCGGTGGCTATATTGTCTCTCTGTCTCTCTGGGCAGCCGCGGGTAGGGTCGGGGGAGGGGAGGAGGAGGCAATATGGCGTCTGCCCCGCGGCTCGGGTCTGTGCACACGGAGGTGCCCGAGGGAGTTGGGAGCCTGGTGCCGCGTCCGCCACTGGCTTACCGCTCACTGGCGGCGGTAGTTGCTGGGCTGGTGTCCGCAGGTCCCTCCGCTTGCTGGGGAGCCCACCAGCAGTCCGGGATGCAGGGGAGGGGAAACGGCAGATCCACCTCCCCTTCCCGCTGGTCTCCGGACTGCTCCGGGGGTCCCAGCCTCCAGTTCTCCTCTGCGACCTCCTCCCGTGGAGTCTCCCGTGGTCTCAGGTACTCCTCCTGCCGACCCTCATCCGATGTAGGCTCGTCTTCTTGCTTCTTTCTTCTAATTTCTGTTAGAATCTATCTTTTCTTCAGAGACACTCTGTCTGGCGGTGTTTCTCATCTGCCATCTTCCAATTTTCGTCATTAACATAAGAATAATAATGAAACTAAAAAGTATAAATGTTTAAGAGTTCATTTTAAGAAATAATTACATATATTTGTGAAAGTTTTTAGCAATATAAACAGTGGTTTTCAACTCTAATATTGCTTACTAATAATACTACTACTAATAATTTTGTTTTGCAAATTATAGACTCAATGAAAGAACATATTATTTACACTTGTAAAAATTTGTAAACTTTTTGACAATTATTTAAATGTAAAATATTTATATTCCTATAGAAATTTCTGGGCTCGCTGTCTCTTCTGTCATGGTTTGGAGTCTCTCGTAATAGCAGTGATCATCCATGGGTGTTAAGAGATGGCTCAACTTTCAAACTTAAGTAAGTGTTTTTGAATGGTGCTGTATAGTAGAAAAAATATGAAAAGGAAAAATTCAGAGGAATAATATGAGTAAGTTTAAGTTGAATTATGAACATTAAGAAGATGTTGGAAGTTAGTGAAATGTTGCTATAAATGTTAAACAATGGACCACAGTACTCCCTCCTTACTTGTAGTTTCACTTTTTGTGGTTTGAGCTACCTACAGTCAATCATGGCCAGAAAAACTTGAAATGAAAATTCTAGAAAAAAGCACTTTATGAGCATTAAATTGCTCAGTGTTTTGAGTAGTGTGATGCAATTTCACACTGTCCCACTCTGTCTTGCCTGGGATGTGAATCATCTCTTTGACCAGCAGTTCCACACTGTACAGGCGACCCACTCTTTAGTCAGATCAGTTGTCCAGTATGTCAGTGTTTGGGTTCAAGTGCCTCTTATTTAACTTAATGGGGCAAAAACCCAAGGGTAGTGATGCTGGCACATTGTTATATTTACTCCTTTGTATCATTAGTTATTGTTGTTAATCCCTTCTTGTGCCTAATTTATAATTTAAATATTATCACAAGTGTGTATAAATAGAATAAACATAGTATGTACTAGGGTTCAGTATATTAGTGATTTCAGGCACCCATTGGTGGTCTTGAAACACAACCCCTATATATATATGGGGGACTACGGTGTTCAGTTTTCTTAATAAGCAACCCGCTAATTAGTTGACCATTTTCATATAATTATTTTCTTAAAGCTTATGCTCTTGTTTCATGGATTGTCCCCATAAAACATAACAGAGATATGGATTTTTGTCCATTACAGTGTAACAGAAACAGAACATGATAACCGTAACTGTGCTGTGCTGTACAAATATAGACTTCAATCAGATGAATGTGAATCTTCAAAACTGTATATTTGTAAGCACAAGCTTTAGAAGGAAAGCATCTGAGTTTGGAGTCAGACAGGTAATTTTATATTTTGTGAAATGCAAATACTATTATGATTGTATAAGACAAAATGAATTGTAATTTGTTTTAATAATAAGAATATTTTCAAAAATAATATTTGTAGTATAATACACACATCACAAAGAACAGGATATCATTGCCTTTGTGTCTGGCTCTTTGGGCTCAGCATTGTGTTTGTGGCACTTAACCTTTCTAAAAGTTGCATGTTATATGAATCTGTTTCTATGAAATATTAAGAATAAGCAATCCCATAGAGACAGAAAGTGGAATGATGGTTGCCAAAATCTAAGGGGGCTTGCAATAGGAAGAGACGCTAATTGCTACAATTTTCTTTTTGGGGTGATGAAAATTTTCTACATTTTGGAAGTGTTTTTTTGTTGTAACTATGTAAAAATAATAAATGTAGTGATTTATACACTTTAAATGGAAGAAATGTATTCAATCTACATGACATACCTATAAAAGATATTTGAAAATAACTCTCCTGTGCTTATGTTTGGTACTGCACTAATCTCTAAAGTTATATTTAAAGATTAGATCTCTGTATAAAGTTGACTTTTCCAATCAATATCATGCTATGTGCCACAACGTATTAGGTTTTATTTAATATCTATCATAGTTAGTATTTTTTTGGTATTGAAGTCATACGGAAATACAGATATTTCACACTTATGCTTTGTAAATAGCATTCTTATTTTAAAATTTCCTTTAGTAACTTTGTTGCTATAAATAGAAATACAATTGAGGTTGCATGTTGACCTTATATCAAGTTATTAATACTTCATTGACTTTGTGTATTAATTCTACCCCAAGTATAGGATTTCCTGGATTTTCTACATAAACTATTATTTTATCTTTAATAATCACAATTTAACTTTTTTCCAGGTGCCATACATTTTTTTCTTGATTTATTTTCACTGTCTAGATTTTTTTTTATTATTTCAGGATATTATGAGGGTACAAGCAAACATTTTGATTACATGTTATGATTTTGCCACATCCATACCATATTTGAGGTGTGTCCTTCCCCCCCACAATGCTCACCACGTCCATTAGTTGTGAGTTTACTCAACCCCAACCCACCTACCCCCCAAAGAATATCACTACTGTGTGAGCACCCAAGTGTTGATCTGTCAGTGCCAGTTTGATGGCGAGTACATGTGGAGCCAATTCTTCCGTTTTTATGATACCTAACTTCGGAGGATGTACTGAAGCTCTACCCAGAAGAATATGAGAGGTGCTAAATAATCACCGTCATTTTTTATCATTGAGTAGCATTCCATAATAGTCATATGGCATATTTTATTAATCCACTCATACTGTCTAGGTTTTTATTTTCATTGATGAGAAAATACAATAATGGTTCTATATATATCATATGTATTATTTCCTGGTTTTAATGAGACTATTTCAACATTTCACTCACATTTGTGAAGTTTTTTATCATAACTGTTTCATATTCACGTAGTTTTATAATATTCACATTTTTCTAATAAATTTTGCTTTGGATCAAGGTTACATTTTTTGCACCACTTAAAATAATATATATTTTCTCTGTATGATGTTTCTAAATGATATTATTTGTATTTCTTTTTAATGTTAAGCCACTCTTGTGTTTCTGAGATAAAATCATACTGGTCATTAGCATTACGACTTTTTTAAAAAAATCACTGTATATGATATTATATTTAGAGTAATATTTATTTCTTCACCCATGTTCACAAGGAAATCCTGTTAGTATTATGTTTTTATTCATTGCTACATACTTGAAAAGTCTTGCTATCGATGCTACACTGGGAAGCATTCCTATATTAATAAACTGGAAACCTTTGTGTAAGTGTACATTTTTATCTTGAAAAATTATTATTCATTAGTGATGTTATCAGAGTTTGTAGAATATATTGGTAGGGATGTTTACATAACAAACTTAATTTGTTTGATACATGTAGCGTTTACTCAGGTTTGCATTGTTTTACTACATTTTGGTTATTTGCATAATTAAGGAATTTTTTATTTCACATGAATACTAAATTGTATTTATGACATGGTTTTGTTACTTGTTTGATATCTGTAATATCAGTAAGATATTCTCACATTTAATCTAGAAATGAAATATTTATGCCTTCTCCTGTTCTTTCTTAAATAATCTTTTATCAATTTTATTAGTGTTTTCAATGAAAATGTCTTTGCCTTTGTTGATCCTCTCTACTAAATGTATGTCATGACTTTGTACTATTTGTTGTTTTCTTTCTTCTACTTCACTTGTATTTAATTTAATTTCAGCTTTTCTCTTTTTATTTTCTTTTGATACATGCTCAGATAATTCCATTTATGATTTCATTTTTTTAGTATATGTATTTAAGATCATCAAATTTTCACAAGAAAGACCTCTGCTGTATTTTAGTTGTAATTTATCTAAAAATTGTGGCTATCCATTGTGGTAATTTCCTTGGCTCTTACTTACTTTAGCAAAATATGTCAGAATTAAAAATCATGTAGATTTTCAAATTTTGCTTATTGGCTTCTATTTAGGTAAACTGTAGAGTATCTTCTGTGAAGCTGAAAATGTTCTACATGTCTGTTCCAATGTGGCTGGTGTGATGGAGGAACTGATTTTAAGTGTTAATTTTCATTAATTATTATTAAAAGCGAAAAGCTACATTTCAAGTGTTGCTGGCCAAGCTTGGTTTGTGGCACTCTATTGGGAGCACAGTTCTGTATTTTATATTAATATACTTGGAAATATGTAATTATAGCATATTCTTGGTAAATATTAAGAGTATTTAAAAATACGAGTATTCCATATTAGTGTAGTGTATGTGGGAGTGTGTGTGTGTGTATGTTTATAATGGTTAATTGTCTAGTTTACATCTTTCTATAGTCTCACTGCTGTATCTGTGTAGTAAGTAGTGAAACATAATTGTTTATTGTATGTTTATGATTGTTTATGCAATCACTTCTTTCAATTCTGTGTTGAAATTGTATTATTAGGTACATACATATTCTAAAAGAATATAATTAATGGTTTTCGAAGTAAGTCAGTAAGTATTAAACTACATTTCCAGTAATGATTCTTGCCATATAGAATGACACTACATTAACTATAGCAGTTTTCTACCCAATTGTGTTGCATGGTATATGTTTTCGTTTTTTTCTTTAATTTTTTATACTCCAAAATATTAAGGGGGTACAAATGCTTCTTTTACATCAATACCTTGCTTTATTATTAAGTCAGGCCTTTTGGTGTGCCTATAACTAGAATAAGGATCACCAAATAGGTATGTATTTATTCCTCATTCCCCCACCTTCCCTCTTCTGGTTTACGATGACTTTTATATCTCTTTGTGCCTGTCTGTGTCCATCCTTTAACTCCTACTTATTAATGTGAACATATGGTGTTTGGTTTTGCATTTCTGAGATAATTCACTTAGAATAATAGTCTCCACTTCCAACTAAGTTGGTGCAAAAGACATTATTTCATTCATTTTTATGGTTGAGTAATACTCCATTACTCCATGGTATATATACACACCATAATTTCTTTATCCACTCGTGAATTGATAGGCACTTAGGTTGTTCCACATCTTTGAAGTTGTGAATTGTGCTGCAATATACCGTAGCATGCAGGTGTCTTTTTATAAAATGGCTTCCTTTTACATTAATTTCTTTGAGAAATCTCCATAATGCTTTCCATAGAGGTTATACTAATTTGCAGTCCCACCAATTATATATAAGCATCCCATTTTCTCTTCATGAAGGAAAGCTCCTACCTTTTTTTCCTTGCTTTTTAATGATGGCGATTCTGACAGGGTTAAGGTGGTAGCTCCTTGTAATTTTAATTTGCATTTCCCTGAGGATTAATGGTGACGAACATTTTTTCATACATCTCTTGGCTTTTGCCTATCTTCTTTTTTTTATATTTCAAAATATTAAGGGTGTACCAACATTTTAAATTACATGGATCACTTTGTAATGCTTGAGGTCCAGATGCAGGTGTGCCCATGACCCAAGTAGAGTTAATTGTATCCATTTGGTAGTTTTTTGCCTCTCCTCCACCTCCCCTCCTCTCTGGTTGATATCAACTGAGTTTCACTTCCCTGAGTACACATTGTGCTTATCCATTAGTTCCAATTAAATAGTGACTACGTGTGGTGTTTGTTATTCCATTCTTGAGATACTCCACATAGGAGAATCGTCTCCAGTTTTGTCCACACTGTTACAAATGGTATTTATTCATACTTTTTATTGTTGAGTAGTATTCCTTGGTATATATACACACCACATTTTATTAATCAACTCACAAATTGGTGGGCACTTGGTTTGATTCCACATCTTTGCAATTGTCAACTGTGCTGCAATAAACATTCAAGTGTAGGTGTCTTTTAGATGAAATATCTTCTTTTCCTTTGGGTAAATACACAATACTGGGATTTCTAGATTGAATGGTAAGTCTACTTGTAGTTTTTTAAAGACTCTCCCTACTGTTTTTCATAGAGGTTATACTAATTTGCAGTCCCACCAATAGTGCATATGCGTTCTTTACTCTATGCATCCACACCAGCATCTGCTGTTTTTGAACTTTTTACTAAAACATTCTAACTAGGGAAAAGTGATATCTCAGTGTGGTTTTAATTTGCATTTCTGTGATTATTAGTGATATTAAGCATTTTTTATGTTTATTAGCCACTTGTCTTTCTAATTTTGAGAAGCTTCTGTTTCTGTTTTTGTTCATTTTTAATAGGGACGTTTGCTTTCTTTCTTGTTGATTTGCATGAATTCTTTGTAAATTTTCTATATTAATCCTTTATTGGATATGTAGCTTGTGACTATTTTTCCCATTCTGTAGGTTGTCTATTTTCTCTGTACATGAAGGCAGTATCACCTTGATACCAAAGCAAGGAAAGGGCACAACAAATGAATAAAACCATAGACCAATATTTCTTATAAACATAGATGCTAAAGTCCTCATTAAAATACTAGCAAACTGAATTCAACAGCACATCAAAATATAGTCCACTAGGACCAAGTGGGCTCAATCCCAGGAATGTAAGGATGATTCAACATTCATAAATCAATAAATGGGATTCAGCACATAAACAGAAGCAAAAACAAAGACCATATGATTATCTCAATAGATGCAGAAAAAACGTTAGACAAAACCCAGTACCCTTTCATGATAAAAACCCTCAACAAACTAGGAATAGAAGGAACATAGCCATGTATGAGAAATCCACAGCCAACATCATACTGAATGGGGAAAAGTTGAAAGCATTCCCCCTAAGAACTGGAATAAGATAAGGATGCCCACTTTCACTAATTCTGTTCAACACAGTGCTGGAAGTCCTAGCCAGAGCAATCAGGAAAAAGAAAGAAATTAAGTGTATCCAAATCAGGAAAGAGAAGGTCAAAGTATTGCTCTTCACTGATCATATGATCTGGTATCTAGAAAACCCCATAGAACTCCACCAAGAGTTTCCTTGAATGTATAAATAAATTCAGCAAACCCTCAGGATACAAAATCAATGTACATAAATCAATAGCATTTATATAAACTAATAATAGGTAAGCTGAGAGTCAAATCAAAGACTCAATACCATTCACAATAGCTAAAAAGAAAATAAAAACCTAGGAAAATACTTAACCAAGGAGGTGAAAAATCTCTATAAGAAGAACTATGAAACACTGAGTAAAGAAATCACAGAGAATACAAATAAATGGAAAAACATACCATGCTCATGGATAGGTAAAATCAACATTGTTAAAATGTCCACACTACCCAAAGTGATTTACAAATTCAGTGCAATTTCCATCAAATTACCAATGTCATACTTCACTGATTGAGAAAAAAACAATTATACTCTGTGTTTAGAACCAGAAAAAAGCATGGAGAGCCAGCAATCCTAAGCAAGAAGAATAAATCTGAAGACATCATGTTACCAGACTTTGTACTCCAGGGCTATAGAAACCAAAACAGCATGGCATTGGTACAGAAATGGAGACATAGACCAATGGAACAGAACAGAGAACCCAGATATAAAACCATCTACCTACAACCAATTGATCTTCAACAAGTTAGACAGCTATGTACAATGGGGGAAATAAGCTCTATTCAGTAAATGGTGCTGGGAAAATTGGACAGCCACATGCAGAAGAATGAAAGAGAACCTGTCCTTCACTACTCACAAAAATTAATTCAAGATGGATAAAAGACTTAGATCTAAGGCAGGAAACCATAAGAATTCTGGAGGAAAATGTAGGAAAAACTCTTCTAGATATCAGCCTACATAAATAATTTATGACTAGGATCCCAATAACAATCATGACAACAAAAATTAATAAATGAAATTTATCTTCTTTTGAAAAACTTCTGTTCATGTCTTCTGTGCACAATTTGACAGGGTTGTTTGTTTTTTTCTTGCTCATTTGTTTGAGTTCATTGTAGACTCTGGATGCTAGTTCTTTGTCATAAGTATAGGTGTCAAATATTGTCTCCCATTCTGCAGGTTATATATTCACTGTGTTGATTTTTTACTTTGCCGTGCAAAAGTTTTTTTAATTTAATTGTCCTGTTTATTTATTTTTGTTGTTGCTCTACTTGCCTTTGTGGTCTTAGTCATAAATTCATTGCCTAGTCCAATGTCTAGTAGAGTTTTCCTATCTTTAATTCTAGAAATTTTATGATTTCATTCTTCCATTTACGTCTACTGTCCATCTCTAGTTAATTTTTGTATATAGGAAGAGATAGAGGTCTGCTTCATTCTTCTGCTTGTTGCTATCTATTATAATTTTTTCAGCACCATCTATTGAATAGGGCTTCGTTTCCCCAGTGTATGTTGTTATACACTTTGTCAAAGATCAATTGGTCATAGCTATAAGGTTTTATTTCTGAATTGTCTATTCTGTTTCATTGGCTTATGACTCTACTTTTATACCAGTACCATGCTGTTTTGGTTACTATAGTTTTGCAGTATAATTTCAAGTCAGGTTATGTGATTCCTCCAGATTTGTTCTTTTGTGTTAAAATTGCTTTGGCTATTCCAGCTCTTTTTTGGTTACAAATGAAGCTTAGAGTTATTTTTTATAGATCTGTGAAATATGGTCCTGGTATTTTGATGGGTATTGCATTGAGTCTGTAAATTATTTTGGGCAGTGTGGGCATTTTTAAAATGTTAAGTCTGACATTGTATGAGCAAGGGAAGTTTTTCCATTTGTTTGTGTCATCTACAATTTCTTTCATCAGCATTTTGTAGTTCTCCTTGTAGAGATCTTTCATCTCCCTTGGTTAAGTATATTCCTAGGCATTTTATTTTCTTTGTACGTATTGTGAATGTACTGAGCTCTTAATTTGGCTCTCAGCTTGATTCTTATTAATATATGGAAATGCTACTGATTTGTGTACATTGATTTTATAACCTGGTACATTGCTGAATTTATTTATCAATTCCATGAGTCTTTCAGTGTAATCTTTATGCTTTTGTAGACAAAACATCCTATTGCAAACATACATGGATAGTTTGATACCTCTTTCATGATTTGGATGCCCTTTGTTTCTTTCTCTGGCCTGAGTACTCTGGCTAGGACTTCCAGAATTATGTTGAATAGAAGTGATGACAGAGGGAACCCTTGAGGGTTTTATCGTGAAAGGGTGCTGGATGTTATCAAAGGCTTTTTATGCATTTATTGAGATGATCACACAGTCTTTGTTTGGGGTTCTGTTTATGTGGTGAATCATGTTATTGATTTGCATATGTTGAACCACCCCTGCATCCCAGGGATGCAACCCGCTTGATCGTGGTGGATTAACTTTGATGAACTGCTGAACTTTGTTTACTAGTATTTCACTGAGAATTTTTGTGTCTATGTTTATAAGGGATACTGGTCTCTAGTTTTCTTTGTTGTGTCCTTTCTTGGCTTTGGTATTAAGGTGATACTGGTTCTGAATAATGAGTTAGGGAGGATTCCCTCCTTAATATTGTGGAATCATTTTTATAGAATAGGTGCCAGGTCTTCTTTGTACATTTGATAGAACTTGGCTGTGAATCTATCTAGTCTGAGGCTTTTTTGTTGTGGTGGTGGTGGTGGTGGGAAGATTTTTTATTACTGCTTCAGTCTTGCTGCTTGGTATTGGTCTGCTCAGGATTTCTTTTCTTCCTGATTCGGGCTTGTGAGGTTGTGTGTTTCTAGGAATTTATCCATTCCTCCAGGTTTTCTAGTTTGTTTTCATAGAGGTTTTCTTAGTATTCATGAATGGTATTTTGTATCTTTTGGTATGAGTTATAATGTCTTTTTCATTTCTGATTGAGCTTAATTGAATCCTTTCTCTTCTGTTTCTCATTAATCTGGCTAGTGGTCTATTGATTTTGTTGATCTTTTCAAATAATCATTTTTGCATTGATTATTTTTTTAGGGTAGTTCCATTTCAGTTAGTTCAACTCTGAGCTTTGTTATGTCTATTTTTCTGTTAGCTTTGGTTTTGGTTGCTGCTTCTTTTTCCAGTTCCTTGACGTTTAACATTAGGTTGTTAATTTGTGATCTTTCTTTCTATCTGTTTGATGTAGGCATTTAAAGGTATAAGCTTTCCCCCAGGACTGCTTTTTATGTGTCCCATAGATTTTGAAACCTTATGCCACCTTTTTCATTATTTTGAGGAATGTTTTTATTTCTATTTTAGTTCATCATTGACCCAATGTTCGTTCAACAATAGGCGGTTTTATTCCATAACTTTGTATATATTCGAATGTTTCTCTTAGAATTGAATTCTAGGTTTATTCTACTGTGGTCTGAGAAGATACATGGTATGATTTTGATTATTTTTGATTTCGCTGAGGGACTTGTGGCCTAAAATATGATCAATCTTGGAAAATGTTCTATGTGCTGATGAGAAGAATGTATATTTCATGTTCTGTAATGTACATTAGGTCTACCTGTTCCATGGTATGTTCAAATCCACTGTTTCTTCATTCATTTTCTGCTCTAGTGATCTGTCCAGTTCTGTCAGTGGAGTGTTGAAGTCCCTGGCAATTAAGATGCTACTGGTGATTTCTTTGCTTATAGCTAGAAGAATTTTCTTTATGAAACTGGGAGCTCCTGTGCTAGGTGCATATATATTTAGGATTGTTATGTGTTCTTGTTGAATTGCTTCCTTTACCATTGCATAATGACCATATTTCTCTTTTTTTACCATTGTGGACTTAAAGTCTATTTTGTCTGATATGAGAATGGGAATACTTGCTTGCTTTGGTTTCCATTTATGTGGATTTTTTTGTCCTTCCTCTTCCTTTGATTCTCCATGAGTCCTTGTGGTTTAGATATGTTTCGTGGAGATAGTAAATATTTGAGTTGTGTTTTTCCATCCATTCAGTTACTCTATGTCTTTTAAGTGGGACATTCAGACAGTTCTTCTTGAGGGTGGCTATTGATATGTGGGATATTGTTCTATTCATTATGTTGGATGATGCCTTATTGCTTTGTTTTCCCTCTTGTGCTACTGTTTATAAGAGCTGTGAGATTTACCTTTGTGTGATTTTACACTGGTGGGTATGTATTGTCCTGTTACATGCATAATGCACTTTTGAGCATTTCTTTAGAGCAGGTCTAGTAGTGACAAATTCCCTTCATGTTTGTTTGTCTGGGAAAATCTTTATTTCTCCATCATTTATGAAACTTCATCTTGCAGTATACAAAATTACTGGCTGTTATTTGCTCTCTGTAAGAAGATTCAAAATGGGGTCCCAGGGCCTTCTGGCTTATAAGGTCTTTGCTTAGAAGGCAGCTTTTAACCTGATGGATTTTCCATTGTAGATTAGGTGTTTCTTTTGTCTTTCAGCTAGTAGAAATTTCTTTCTCATTTTGACTTTGGCCAGTTTGATGACTACATATCTTGGAGATGTTCTATTTGCTATAAATCTTCCTGATGTTTGATGACCACCCTGTCTGGATATCTTAACCTCTGGCAACACTGTGGAAGTTCTCCTCAATATTTCCCTCAAATAGTTTTCTTTGCTTTTCTCTTTTTCTTCTTCTGTGTTATACCTATAATTCTTATATTGGGCTGCTTTTCATGGTCCTATATTTCTCTGAGTAATTGTTTATTCATCTTACTCTTTTTTTCTATGTCTTTGACTGATTGTGTTAGTTCAAGATCCTTGTTGTCCAAGGTTGATCCAAGCTCTTAAATTCTTTCTAGTGCTTGGTCTAACCTGTTATTAAAGCTTTCTGCTGTATTTTGTAATTCCTTAAATGGTTATTTCATCTCTTTAAATTCTGTTATATTCTTTCTTATGTTGTCTCTCTCTAGCAAGTTTTTCATAATTTTTATTCTTGTCCTGAAATATTTTCTTGGTTTCTTTGTGTTGGTTTTCAACTTTCTATTCATTCCATTTATCTTGTATGCTATCTGTATTCTGAATTCCATTTTGACAATTTCCTGTTGGTTTTGATTTATTGCTGTGGATCTATTGTGATCCCTTGGTAGTGTCGAACTAGCTTGTTTTTTTTATGTTGCCAGATTCTTTTTCTTATCTCTTCTCATCTGAAACCTCTTTTCTCAGCTCAGGGATGATAGGTTTGCAGTGCACTGTTTGCCCTTCCTAGGAACTCTCCTGCTTAGTGAGAGAGAGAAATCTCTGGATAATGCTTTTGTGTCCTTCTTTAGAGGATTGATGCTGTGAGAAAGGGAAGGATGCACTGAGAGCCTGTAACACAGTTGTTCTCCTGCATCATCTCAATGCCCTGTGGTTGTCACAGTTTAGGGCGGCTATTGCTGGGTCTATTCTTTCGTATTGGTTGGTTGGTCCCAAGACTGATGCTAGAAGCTTAGGAAGTGGGGTATGCAAGTCCTTCTCCATGGAGGTGGGTGGTCTGATCTTGGCTGACACCTGGGTGGACCACAGGATCTTGTCAGAAACCTGAGCACATCAAAGGATTGCAGTCAGCAGTGAGGTGGGGTATGGACAACTTGGTGTGTGCCTAGGTATGTTGTGGGGACCTTGGTCAATGACTGGACAGGTCATGGGTCCTGGGCCAGTGCTGGGGAATATTTGGGTGGATTGGTGGTTTGTCCTTAGGCTATTGTTGAAAGCTCAAGCAGGAGGCCAGGTGAGTCCTTCTCAACTGAGGTAGGCATTGGGGGAGATTTCTATGACTAGGTCTCCCCACAGTGGTGGCAGTGGCTATTTAGTGAAGCTATCTAGGTGGTGGCCAAAGGTGTCAGGGCTGCGGGCATTGGCTCCACCCAGTTCTAGATATAATGGTTATACATGGCTGGAGGCAGCTTTTGTCTAGTAGGTCCACAGTGGCGAACTAGACCACAGGCATGTCATCATATGGTACTGCAGAGACCTAGGTCGTCTGCTGTGTGTGAGGCCAGGGGGCTTGTTTTTCTGGTTGGCACTAGGGGAGTTGTGGCACTAGGGGAGTTGTCCCCATACAGTGTGCAGGTCGATGGGGATGTGGCCTGACACACCGAGTTCAGGGCTATGGAGACATGGACCTTTGTGTGGCATGTGGGTCTGGAAGGCTTGCTTCTCTGTTTGTTCTTTCTTGGTTTCTTTCGTATCACTCTGGTTCTATAGTCTTAGTCTCCCTTATGGATTTTTCTCTAATTGCCCCTTAATGTTTCTCAACTTGAAGACTTCATTAGAGAACATTCATGTCATTTAGGATGACATTTGATTTATTGACACATGTACAGCAGAGAGAATTTGAGTGTAATAGATAACATACCAGGCCTGGGCTCAAATATCTTCTATTACCTTTCTTATTTATTTGATATTCTGAAAACTGTCCTACATCTGTGAGTCTGTTTCCTAATTCATAAAGTTAGGATATAATAGCTGTAACTTACAGCTGTTAGAGGAATAAATAGGACCATGTTTGAGGCATTCAGAAGAATGCTTCAAAATGTCACAGTAGGTGTAAGTACTTGATAGGTATTCACTGTTGTTTGATATGAGCAGAAAAAAATGTAAACTCCTTCTTAACTGTGAAGCTCTAAATGATTTTAAATATTCTTATTATAATTTATGATAATACAATGTAGAAATTTTGGTGATTGAAATGTATGCTATTCATAAAAATCATATTAACCTCTTGTACCACTTTAATCTACCATGTCTTTGACTCCTCTGTTCCCTTACTTTTTCATTCTATGATACATACTTTTCTCTTTCTTTACTACTTCCTTTCTTTTTACCTGTTTTAAAAGTAAGGCAAGCTTTACTGATTATAACTGAAAGAAACAGGATTTAATTTAGATTGGGCAAAATGGAGAAAACTTTGACAATGTACTTGATTATTACATATAATAGAAAGAAAGTTTAAATAAACAAATCACAAAAGCAATGATACAGCTCAGCCACAGAAAAAGCTGGAGCTAGGAACTTGAACCCTAGCAGCACTTTCTATTGCTTTCCTTGTATCTCTCTTTCAGTGTTTATTTTATTATTTAGTTATGAAGATTTATTTATTCCTATAATAAGAAACATGGACAATACCTACTCTTAGGCACTGGTCTCAAATTTATATCATGATAGGGATTCTTCTCACTTAGTTTTATTAGAAATATAATAAATAATACTATGTCAATGGCTGATGCTAAAGAATGTCTGTCAGATTTAGCCACAAAGACGTCATTAGTGACTTTGATTTTAACAGTTTTAAGGGGTTGGTAAAACAACAAAAGTTACATTGCAATAGTTTATGAAGTAAGTAGGCAGTGAGGAAATGGAGAAAGTTTAGATTGTTCTTTTTTTTCATGATGTTTAGCTATAAGGAGAGATTGGGGCAACAAGTTGCAGATGGGTTTATCTTCTGATCATCTAACATCTCCTCTAGTCAGTGGACATCTAAACCAAATGGTCACAGCAGTATCTTTGATTCAGCTTTCTATAGTATAGGTAGTTCAAGACTTCAAATAGTTCTAATGCATTGGTAAGAAGATAATATTGCTGAGGTTATACAATATGTTAACAAAAAAAAGCTATTGCAACTGGAAATAGTAAGCTGGCTGGTATAGGTGAGTACATTTTTCACCTGAAAAACCTTTTGTTCCCCCTTAGGTATTTAGAGAAAGAAATAGCTATAACAAAGTAGTTATGTGAGACAGGACATTGGACTTGTACTTGTATTAGTTTAATCAAAGTAATATTTCATGGATATTTTTAGAGACCTACATGTAACACTTTGCCGTTAACGATATTATACAGATAAATCAAACTGTCTTATTTGTTCCTGTTTCATTAGCCCATATATGTAGCTCCCATTTCTACTTCTCATTTTCTCTTAGAAGGACCAAAGTTGCTACTCACACAGTAAAATTATTTCTAGACTTGTATATGGAGTAAAAGAAAGCAAATAATTTTCAAATGCATAAATGTCAAGAAATTATCACATAGTAAAATTTTCCAAGGAATTTTCATGTTGAGCTAATTTATTTGCAGATAAACAAAAGTGAGAATTTTATAACTCCATGTTATATAGTTAGCCTCTGCTTTCAAGTACCTACAAGTGTATCTACATGAATAATCCAGTCTCTTCTGTATGTATTTTCGGTTAGTATAAAGTTAACTTATTAAAGCCAGAAAAATTCAATTTCAAAAAAGAGGACCGAAATCAATGAGCAGATTCTCTCAACCCCATTCTATTTGCATTTGCTTCACAGAGACATACAGAGGATGGTGACAAGGAACAGAGGTTATCAGACTGGACAAGCTGATTATGACTCAACAAGAAAAAAAGCTTCAGAGATCTTCTCTGTCACTTTCAAAAAATGCTGAAGACTGAGGAATCTCAGTCAGAAAGTGAGGAATAGAAAAAACTTTAATGCTATAAGGAGTACATATACTCTTGAAATTTAAAAAAAATAGTGGACGTAAAACATATATAATTCTCCCAAAAAGACCAATCTTAAGTGAGGAAGTTAAAATTGAAACAGTGAAAGTCTTGATATTTTAGCATATGATTTTCCAAGAAAAGTCTATACTATTCAAACTGTCTATATCGATATATTTATCATCTTTTACCTACCTATCATCTATTTATCATTGATTATCTATAATTTATTATTTATCTATTTTGCATCATCTATCCATTTTCTGTCATCTATCATTATCCTCATCTAGGGTTTCAGAACTTGTCTGCCATTAAATACTGAGTAATGGTGATCAAAATTATTTTTATTATCTCATATAATTACCCTTTTCTCCAAATTCCTTATACTTAGTATGTGTAATGACTAAGTATAACAGTTATACCTAATAACTTAACCCCATATGATCACAAAAGAGAGCATTTGCACCTAGATAATTTCCTCTTTGGACAAATAAAATATGCCTCAATGGCACTACATTCTAAATTTCTTTTACTATCTTCTACATATTTTTATAACCTCTGGAACATTCATGATGTTCTGTGCTAATAGGTAAAAAATGCTAAAGTTTATTAATCTGTTAATATCACTGATTGAATAATATAAATTCATTCCATTGCAAATGAAAGTTTCAGATATGAAAAACACTTTTTCAACTCATATTTGATATTTCAGTTAAGTAAAGGAATTAAAGAGGGAACCAAAAGTAAAAGCTAGGCAGCAAGTGCTATAGGTGATTGTTGGATTAACATTCACGTACAGGCCATGAAATAGTTTTAAAAGATTTTAACTTCATGACAACTAGGGATAATTGCCTTACTCCTAATTATAAACTACATCAAACCACTAGAAACAGTTCTTTTTTTTTTTTTTTTTTTTTTTTGAGACAGAGTCTCACTCTGTTGCCCGGGCTAAAGTGCCATGGCATCAGCCTAGTTCATAGCAACCTCAAACTCCTGGGCTCAAGCAATCCTTCTGCCTCAGCTTCCTGAGTAGCTGGGACTACAGGCATGCGCCACCATGCCTGGCTAATTTTTTCTATATATTTTTATTTGGCCAATTAATTTCTTTCTATTTTTAGTAGAGACGGGGGTCTCACTCTTGCTCAGGCTGGTTTCGAACACCTGACCTTGAGCAATCCTCCTGCCCCGGCCTCCCAGAGTGTGAAACAGTTCTTAACAAAACATTTTCTGGCTATTTATTATGCTTAGCCATGGCATGATGTAAGGCATCATAAAAAAAATTCATTGCAGGATGTCACTTTACATCTCAAACAGTTTCTTGCTGATTCAGCCAACCCATCTTAATTTTTTGTTAAAAGACTTCTTTTATTATATTACCCAAAAATTTAGGGAAAGAAAAGACTTTATGTAACTGTAAAAATCAGTACTTGACTTTCATGTCTTATATATAAGTTTATTTATAATCAGGAATGTGATTTAGGCTTCAGCTGGATGCATATGAATGTGGCCAAAAGTTTTTGAAAATTAATAATAATGTGTAATATTTATCTACTAGAGTTTTGGCCTCTTATTGTTAGGTTTTCCCAAGTGTCCATCCATACATGAGTGGATTAATAAAATGTGGTATATGTATACCATGGAGTTCTACTCAGCCACAAAAAACAATGGTGATCTAGCACCTCTTGTATTATCCTGGATAGAGCTGAAACCTATTCTACTAAGTGAAGAATGGGCTATCTAGCACAAGAATGGAAAAATAAGCACCACCTGTACTCACCATCAAATTGGTATTAACTGACTTAAGCGACCAACACTTAGTTTCACATATAGCAGTAACATTCATCAGGTGTTGGGCAGATAGTAGTGAGGAGGATGGGATGGGTATATTCACGCCTAATGGATACAGTGCACACTGTCTGGGAGATGGACACGCTTGAAGCTCTGACTTATGTGGGGAAAAGGCAATACATGTAACCTAAACATTTGTACCCCCGTAATATGTTGAAATAAAAAAATAAAGGAAATAAATAAATTGAAACATAAATCTATAAAGTAGAAATATGGTGGTTCTTACTTAAATGATATTTCAAATAATGTGAGAAAAGACAGCTGATTACAAGAAAATTGGTTGCACATTTAAGCTATTATAAAAGTATACATTCCTTTGACGCTATATGCCAAATATATTAAAAAGCATGAAAATTGAATGAGAAATATAAACTGTGATAAACCGTGATGAAAAATATAGAAACTGAATTCTGGATCTGAAAGTCTTTTTAAAGCAAAAATTATACTAAATATTGTTAGAAAACTTGTGATGGTCTGAAATTAAAATTCTAACTCTGTCCAAGACCATTAATTTTTAAAAAGGAAGACTAACTCAGAAATATATTTGCAAGCTACCTGACAGAGTATGAGTTAACATTCTTAAAATTTAAATGCATCTTATACATCAGCTTAAAAGATGAAGGACTTAAAGTAGCATGTACATTTTCTGGGGTACTGGGGAAATATTGTGGAGGAACAGGCAGAGTCATAGAATGATGGTCTAACGATGATAAGAATCTTGATAAGAATTTCATAATAGTGCAACATTTACTATTTCTTTAAACATTTAACAAGACTATATAACAATAAACACAGAGAAAAAATGAAATGCTTAGTAGCAGTAGGATACCTACTGCAAGAATGGCACCTCTGGTCAAGGCTGAAGAAGCAAAAGAGATTCATGTGTAGCCATAATTAAAATCCTCCCTTAGGTAATATTGTAGAGTGTTTCTGTTACTTGCCACTAAAATAATAAGGGCTGCACAAGGACCAAATTGTCCTTAGAATTTTTCTTCTACTTTGCAGCAATGAAGGGATAAACAGCTGTTTCGATTAGGGTATTTATATCTAGATAAGATGTGATTTCATTAATGGTGTAAGTAGATGAAATTCCTTTATTGCCTCCAAGATTTCATGTTTGCTGAAATGTCATAGAAAAGTGACTAAAGGTGGCTGTAAAAGTATTCTCTTTGAATGCATGTTTGGGTAAAGAAAGAAATTTTCAATGTTTGCTGGTAATGAAAATGCATTTTGTAGCCTCAGTTAGCTTAGTCACAACTTTATCAAAATTGAACGAGGGCTCAATATAAATTTGAAGCAAATATCCTTCTTGTCTAATATTTCTAGTATTCAAATAAATATTGGAAGTGGTAAAGAAGGGACTACCCAATTTTTAACAATATGAATTCATTTTTTTGGTAGAGAACAGTGTGCTGTGATACTGACCCATGAAATACAGTAGAATCTCTACTGTTCCTATTCTCAAGTCACAGAAATAATAAGGAGAAAATGACGGATTCATGGGTGAAATCACTCTATTACCATGATTAAAGCAAACAAGAACTAATATCTAAAACAAACAAGTATAATGTTAAAATCCAAATAAATCAAATGTTCAGAACACAGTTCATTGTCTTGTTTTAAATTAATACTTTTTAGCTAAAATACATAGAATATATTATTAAATTGGATCATTGGGATTAGACAGGAATAAAATTGCACTAAAGTTGAAGTAAGTTTTGATACTTGCTTAGATTCAAAAGGTCTGTATTATCAAGTTCTTAAATTCACATCATTATATTTTTATTTTAATATTAATTGCCTTGTGATGCTTTGACAAAACAGATTCATATAGAGTACTGCCTATTCTTCGATTCTTCCACTGGTTTAGAAGGGAATTAATTGGTATTGACATGAACAGAAGAATTAATTAATGGCAATATTGCCTCAGTTATTTTACTGAAAATATCTTTTCTTCTAAATTTAAAAAGGTTCTTTGTTTCAGAGGACATGCATTCAGGCAAAATAGTTTTGATAAGTTAAGTGAGCATTAATATAGTCATTTGGATTGTTTATGAATAGCATTATCTCTGACAAACCAATAAAATTACTCAATTTAATAAAAATGATCACTGGCATTAATCATAAAGAAACAAATATATACATCATCAAAATAATTGAAATTATTTTAATTTTGCTACTCTCACCAGAGATATGCAATGGAATGACATGATTTTGAACATAAGGGTGTTTGATGATAACAGAATGCTGGTCGGAACCATAAAAAAGAAAAACAAGAGCAATATGTCTTCTTTCTCATATTCGGAAGGGACTTTTTGGTGTAGACACATTACCTAGTTATCTAACCCACTTCTTATTTTGTAGATCAAGAAACTGAGTCCTCATGATGATATACAACACATATGAGATCACACAGCTCCATTAGCTTCCTTTTACTTCATAGAAAAATTTGTACAAAATTTCAGAAAAAATGTGATGATATTAACCTTAATCTATTACCAGTTGGCAGTCTGTGTTTATCTGTATAAGTTGCCTAACTCTTAGGATTATTTATATTCTTAACTATTTCTTTAATACCTGTCTTATATTTCTATGTAAGAAATTCTTACATATGAAACTAAGATTACTTTGCTAGTTGTATTAATTGCTTCAGGAAATAACTGTGAAACTGATGACCAATTTTTTTCCTTCCTCAGTTTTACAGCGGACCCTTTGTAGTTCCAGAATTTTCTAGCTGAATTTCAAAAAATAGCATTCCAAGTTGTGAGAGTAGAAGCTCCAGGTGTTTCATAACCCACAGTCAGAAATTATACAGATTGAATTATGGCCATATTTCTTTGGTTAAAGCAAATCATAAGACCAACCTGGGCAGAAGGGAAATAAATGACACATTTTCATGAGGGAAAAGCATGGATACGCAGCAGAGAGCACATAGGAAGGGCGGTATTTTTGCTGCTACCTTTGGAAACACAGTGTACAAGAGTCCACTCTCCGGACATAGGTCACATCCTTCCCACATTAAAAGTGCTCTCACATTGAAGAAAATAATCTCATTTAAATTAAGTCAAGGTAAGAATGAGGATCCTCAAGTGAAGTTCACTGGGATTATCAGCTCATATGCAGTGCCTCTTAACTCAGTTATATATAAGTCTAAAAGATGAATTATTTGCTCCCCCACACTCAACACAATATGGCGAGATTACAAGGATATATATTGTATTAAATATTACAATAAAAAAAGCATCAGTTTTTTTATAGGAGGTCAGACTTTATCTGACCATTCTCAGACATTTTAGCATATAAATGTATTTTTGTGTTTAATACTTCTAAAAATTTATATGTACTTAAATACATACAACTTTTTATACTTATATCCTGTATTTGAGGGAATTGTTTTAATGAGTCTGTTGATGTATAACTTTAAAAAACACAAAATTTTAATTTTCCCTCTGCTAACAAAAGAAAAATTTTGACTCTCCAGATTTATTCCTTTAAACCATTAAGAAAATACATTTTCAATGTTATATGGGAATTAGTGTTCTTTTAGGTCATGAGAAGAATCCAGGGATATATATTCACAATGCTATCTTCAGCAATAGTAAAGAGTTTGAATCATCTTATTCTAAAAACATGATAATAATTTTTTTCAATTGATTACAGATAAATATATTTTTTAAATTAATAGACTATTACACTCCATTTATTAGAAAATGAATCTTGCGTACAGAGCCTGCTATTGTATTTCTAAGGAAACACAAAATAGGCAACACAGTGAAGAAGTCTGTACTAAAGATTCTCTTCTTTAAATTAAGAAGTTGAAATAATATTATCTTGATTTTTTTGTTCAAAATAAATATCTTGTGGTTTTATTCTATTTTTCATTTCTCCAAATTATATTTGAGTGTTGAATAGGTTTTATTTTAATGAAGAAATGTCAAGTAATTTCTCAAGACATAAAGGAGAGAGAAAATTTAATTTATCCTCTTGCAATGGCAATATTTTGAGAAAATTCAAGTTGCATTTTGAAATTTACTTTAATCTGATGTCTGATTTGCAAGAGAAGGATTCAACACAGGGAAATTTCAGTCATTTTATTTATTTTAATATTAAGTAGTACATGAAAGTTCACATTTCAGGTTTCTCAATAAGCAAAAAGTAAAAAGACCTAGAGGGCTTAAAAAGCAAACAGGGGATTGGTTTAACATATAAAGATGTATTTTTTAAATAATCTATTTTTTCCAGTGAATCTCCAAAAGTAAAATCATGAAATTTTCTATAAATGTAAAATTTATTTATAATTCCTTGTCTTATGTTGATTGACTTTATTTTAGATAGAGTGTATCTGTGGTCACAATATGGACGTGGATACCGTGAACATTGTCCTCACATAGCTTTAAAGCCAATAAAAGAATAACTCATAATTAATAGCTCCTGTTGGCCGGGC
>VSMD01024779.1:0-39175 GCA_008750895.1 Mirza zaza | reverse complement strand
AATTCCTCTTCTGTCATTTTGGTTGCCTGATTTTGGTTGGTGTCCGTTTCTAGGGGGCTGGGGCTCCTCTTTGGGGGTGTGTTTTCAGATTGGTTCTTCATATTTCCTGAGTTCCTTCGCTGATTTCTTCCCATGTCGATCAGTTGTTGTTTCTTTTCTTTAGGTTTTTGTTTGGGTATTCACACGCCTTGTTTAGTTTCTGAGCCGGTAGGTGGTGTCTGTGGGTGAGATTTGACCACTCTCTGTATAATGAGTCAGTAGTTGTCGTGAAAAGGGTGTGCAGGATGCTCTCCCTGTCAGTAGGTGGCGCTTGCTTGGAGGAACAGGCTACGCTGTTGTTTTTGTGTCCTGTTATCAGCTCTTGGTCCTGAAGAGAGAACTCTAGTGCCTCAGGTGGTGGGTGGGGCCCTGGGACTTCCAGGTGTGTCCTTTTCTCCCCTTCAGTGAGGACTGGTCTAGGGGAGAATTTGGGCGGAGCTGAGTTGGGAAAGCCCACCCTCAGGCACCGCCAATGTCGTCAGCAGGGGTCAAAGTTCTGTTCTCTGCTTCCAGGCAAAGCTGACAGGGAGGGGCTGGAATGGCCCTGCTCAGTCAGGGTCTGCGTGTGGGGGTGGGGCTGTCCGAGACCCGCAGTCTGGAGCGGGCCTGGCCTCTTTCCACCGTCCCCAACTCCGCGGCTACTCCTGAGCCTGTCAGCAGGCCAGACCACATGCCACCAGGCCTCCCTGGCTGTGATGCCAGCAGGGAGGTTCCCTGCCGCAGGAACGCCACCTGGGCTGGGTGCACGTCTTCCCTATGGGGGGAGGGTTGCCCTCTAGGACGCTGATCTGCCCCTGAAGGCACACACACCTCAGCAGGCTGTTCACGTATATCCCTTCTGTGCCCCGGGCAATGCAAGGCCTCCGTGCACGGGATGTGGTCTGCAGGTCTGACCTCTGGGTCTCAGAGTTCAAACTTTGTCCCCACCAGGGAGACGCGTGCCTGTCCCCATTCACCCTCAGGGAGCCCAAGCTGGGTCTATGTCTCTCAACCTCAGGCTCTGCCCGATTCTCCTGGGATCACCGTCCCAGCAGCACCTGGGAGGGCTGGCAGGCAGAGAGCTCACAGTCTGAGTTCCCCTTAGTCAGCTGTTATAGGGCCCCAAAAGGGAAGGTCTCGTTCCCTGGAGGTGCCTCCGGCTGGTGGCTATATTGTCTCTCTGTCTCTCTGGGCAGCCGCGGGTAGGGTCGGGGGAGGGGAGGAGGAGGCAATATGGCGTCTGCCGCGCCGCTCGGGTCTGTGCAAATGGAGGTGCCCGAGGGAGTTGGGAGCCTGGCTCCGCGTCCGCTACTGGCTTACCGCTCACTGGTGGCGGTTGTCACTGGGCTGGTGTCCGCAGGTCCCCCCGCTTGCTGGGGGGCCCACCAGCAGTCCGGGATGCAGGGGAGGGGAAACGGCAGATCCACCTCCCCTTCCCGCTGGTCTCCGGGCTGCTCCGGGGGTTCCAGCCTCCAGTTCTCCTCCGCAACCTCCTCCCGTGGAGTCTCCCGTGGTCTCAAGTACTCCTCCTGCCGTCCCTCATCCGATGTAGGCTCGTCTTCTTGCTTCTTTCTTCTAATTTCTGCTAGAATCTGTCTTTTCTTCAGAGACACTCTGTCTGGCAGTGTTTCTCATCCGCCATCTTCTGGGCGGGGCCTCGTAACCAGTATCTTGAATAAATATGTGCACCCCTATGTTCCTTGCAACATTATTCACAATAGCCAAGATACAGATGCACCCTAAATGACCATAAATAGATAAATGGATAAAGCAAATGTGGTAAATGCATATAATATTATTAAACCCTAAAAATAAGGTTTTCTTAAAAGACTTCAACCTTAAAAACCTTATTTTTAAGGTTTAATAATATTATATTGTTATAATATGCAACAACATAGATGCTAAGTGAATTAAGTCAGGAACAGAAAGACAAATACATAATCCCACTTCTATGAGGTGTCCACGATAGTCAAAACACATAAAAGCAGAGAGTAGAATAGTGGTTGCCAGGGGCTGGGGGTAGGAGCAAACAAGGAGTTGCTATTCAATGGGCATAAAGTCTCAGATATGCAAGATGATTATTAAGTTCTTGAAATCTGCTATAAAACTTTGTGCTTATGGTTAACAACATTCTACTGTACTTAAAATTTTATTGAGAGTAAATATCCTGTTAAGTGTTCTTACTACAATTCAAAAAAAAAAAGGAAAAAAATAGAAAGAAAGATGCCATCCAGAAATCTCATATTCTATCCTTCCACCTAGTGATCTAAAAGGGAGACACGTTGTGTTTATCATGATTTCCAGCAGAAAAGTGCACTGGAAGACTTTAATTGGCCTAGCTCCATCCTTGTGCCCATTTTTAAAGCAATCATTCTTTCCATAGAGATGCAAAGCTATGTTGTACAAGCCTGGCCCTCAACCCCATCCCGTTGCCATGGAGAATAAAATATAGAAGTTGACGTTCTAACAGGTCCACAAATTGAAAATATCTGAAAAGATCCAGACAAAGAAGGATAATGAATCCATAGCCTCCGCTATTTACTACACTTTAGTTGGAATTGCCAAAATAACCAAATGAATGCCAAAGCATGACACTATTCGTGTTAAAAAAGGAACATGGAAAATTTGAATTTGATAGAGCACATTTTTGTTGATTTTTATAGTCAGATCAGTATGAAGCAGTGAAAGATCAGAGACACATGTAAAAGGAAAACTGAGAAGGAAGTTGAGTTCAGAAAGGTACAAAAAGGCTGTTAAGTTGAAATACTTACTGTCTCCAATTTTGACAAAAAATGATATGCTGATGGTTTTCCTGAAATATTTTTATTAATTTGGTAAGCTATAAACTTCATCTTTTTAAAAATCAATCTAGTATTCCCATAGTCATATGTCTCTTGGGCAACTAGTATAATCCTCAACAAATTCCAGTCCTACATTAAGAGGATTAAAAAGCAAAAAAAGAAAGTAAAAGTAAGTACATGTAACTGTAATATTTCAGATGTCCTCACTATCCTCTTTTCTAAGCACCTTCTAAAGCACTGTTTATTATCTCTTTTTAAGAGATCTTTAAAACAAAATGAAACTTTTAAATGCTCAACTTTTGTGCTTTCTTAGACCACATAAGATAATAAACATGAGAGAAGTAGTTTTGCAAAAAGGTAGACAGCTCTAGATTTTTTTCTAAATCATGTAGTAGATAGAACTGAATTTCTTTTGAAAAATTGTTATATTTTGTTTCCTTACTTGCCAACATGTTTAGTGACTATTTTATTCAGGTTGCATGTGACATCTTAAGATGGATTTAACTCCAATCAGAAAAGGTGAAATGATCAAGCAAGAAAGCATATTTTGTTCTTTACAGTATGCTCACTTATCTCTTTAGGGAACTAACTACTCAATTCTTCATATCTTCAAAATGTGGCCATTTAAAGAAACTTAATTATAATAATTTTGTAAGCATTTCTTTCCTCATGTGCTCATTAACTTAAATGGAATTGAAATTTTTATAGATATCGCTATGACTAGAGTCACACATTTTACAAAAGAAGTAATTACAAAGTCAGAACAAAGTTAGAAAAATATATATATAGCTACTTACCACTTCATTTGCTGATTAATTAGTGGAATTTGGTATCAAAAGTTAGGTTACAGAGCAATGGCGTACTAGCTAAATTAAAAGATATTCAGAATTTGAGTTTATCTTAGATTCTAAGATTTGTCTGTCCATTTGTTTGTTTATTGAGTAATGTTCACTATGCAAGAAAAAAACATCACATATTCCAGTTACTATAGCCCCAAAGGGAAAGAAGAGTATCTGCATTGATAGTCAAATCTAAAACCAAAAAATGAACAGGGGGGGAAATATGTATAGAATTGTTCAGTTGGGTTACTATTGAATAAATTGACAGATTTATGAATAAAATAATGAATAAATTAACATATAAAATATAATGAGTAAATGAATATATAAAAAGAATTTCTCCGTTAGCCCGTTTTCATCTACTATTGACCATGGAAGTGATCATACTTTCTTTTCCCAAGGGCGAGCCCTTTTGTTTCTCTTATTCCAGGTTTCTTTTTCTATGTGTGGACCAATTGTAATGTTTCTTTAGAGAAGACTGCATATCTCTGCAAAACCTGTCAGATGATATCAAAGATTGGCATGCAGAGTTGCTTGCATGTAAGATGATATGCCTTTAAATCTTCTAAGCACTTGCTTAATAAAAGTACTTGATGCTTGGGGTTTACTTTTAATTTTCCTGAGCCATTGATCATCCTGAGCTGGCTAATCAATCTTTGTAATTGCTGATGAAATTAACAAGAGACAGACTAACCCCCAATTGCCTGTACAATGGTATATCAAAGATACATATATCCAAAAAGTAGACAAAATCAAGTATTCTATCTTGCATGTGGCTTTTTTTTTTCAGAGACATGTCTTCATTTTTCATTCCTCCTAGATTATTAAGATACATAGAATAATTTAATTTAATTATAATGGGTCAAACGGTTTTGGCCAATACTGGTGACAATTAATGGTCACAAGATATACTGTAGGTTTTATTTAATGTTTATATTATCTCTATGCAACTATATGAGGGTCAATAAAAGATAAATGTTAATAGTTTTCAAGTAAATAGTATAATAGTAAATAGTTACTATATATGCAATTGCAATATTGTACAGTCTACAGAAGTAGTATTAAGACCAGCTTATCTTCTATAACAAGCAAAAGTAAGTATCATAGAAATATGTTCACTTCCATATAAAGCTATATTGATATTTGATATTCTACAAATTGAAATATCTATATAGATAAGTTAGCTACATGTGTAGATCTCCTAGGATACTTCCACTCCATGTGACCTTAGAGATCATTACCTTTATCATACTTGCAGTGTGCTTACCCAGTGCATTTATAATCACATAATTTAATATGAGCTATGCCTTTAAGTTGGGTTTAATTATCTCCGTTTTACAAATGATAAAATTGGAGTGTGGAAGTATTAAGTAATTTTTCTTAGGACATGTAGGTACAAAGAGGCAAGAGCCACCACCTGAACACAGGTCTATTTTGTAGGAAACTTCATCTCTTAAAACACTTCAATGTTCTGCACGATTTCTTTTAGGTATTCATGTCACAAAGGTCTCACTGACATTTTTCACAATACCAATTTGTTTCTTTGCGAAAGTAGCCTCTATGGACATTCCTTTCTGCCACACTTTTACTGTCTACAGTAAGAAACCAGTTTTTCTAAAGCATGGATGAGTGTGGCTTCTGAATTTTTCTGTGTGACAACTTAGCTGATGCTGAGGAATGGTTCAGGGCACATACTTTATTATTTTTTCCCATTTTCATAACCTGGTATATCTTTTGCAAAACCTTGCAGGGTTTTACTCTTGCCACAACACAAATGTTTTCATCCTTTTCTAACACAAATTTTCATCACCTACTTCCAATATACTGAAAGATTTAGAAATGAAATACTGCCTGTGCCTTTGAGATATAAAATCCAGTTAAATTTACCTTGCACAGAACCTTCTCTCTAGGGTCTGTATAATCTTTCCCATATCTTAAATCCTATTGCTGATACATATGAACTGAAAGAGAAGCCAATTCAGGAAGGAGCTGGTTCAAGATGTGCAAAGGGAAAATCCCATTAGAATGGATTTACAACTCAATTGCATACGGTCCAGGAGACTCGGTAAATTATTGGGGCTATTCATATTATTTCATTAGAGAAAAATTTCACTATATTGATAAAAGGAATTATTAGCTAGACCTTGAAAAGAAAATTGGACATCATTTTTCTAATGTTATTTGATTTATTTATGAAGTATTTTTTAAAGCTAGTTTCATCTGTCATAGCTTGTTGTCAGAAGTTTCGTTTTTGCTTCTCAAGAAAGGCCAGACAATGGGGAGGTTTCAGATGTGTTCTTATTTGTAGGTATGTTAATAAATAGTATTTTCTGCAAAAAATATAGTTCAATAGATTACTCATCACACATCAAAATATTATCACATTGAATAAAATACTAAGTAATTATTCAAATTACTGTACTTTATTCCAAAATTTCAGGTAACAGAGATTTTCATTTATTGGCATTCTTACTGAAATGTGTCTAAACATCAGTTGAAAAGGGGGTAAAACTGAAAAGGTAAAATGGCAAAACACCATTTGGAGATTACAATTAACATGATTCATATTTACAGGTCAAGTTTGTTTCCTTCATTTAAATGGGTAATCCTCCTGCTTCGCAAAAATAAAAGAAGTAGAGAAATAGCTAAGGAAGGATTGGTAAATCCTTAAAGAAGCTGCACAGTTATGTCTTTTGAGAAATCACTTCCCATTACATATGAAAATGTTTGACTATTAATTGGAGCTGCGGCATAATTCTGAAATGAAACCGTATGATTTAATAGAAGAAAGCCCGGAGAAGGAATCTGAAACTCCACATTCAGTCTCCAGTTCATCTTTCATTCATAATGTAAATGTTTGAATGCTCTTTTATCATTTCTTGTCCTTTCTTTCTTTCATTTCTCTACAAAGAATTAGTTATTTCCCTTCTAGTCTTCTCAGTGAAATGAAGATCAATTCTTCCTGCACATGTATTCACTGATTCAAAGAATCTTTATTTCATTAAGTGCTAGGCCTCCTTCTGTCACTGCTAACAGAGCACTGTAACAAGAAAGTTCAAGTGCTGAGCTTTGTAGGGAGGCAAACAATAAATGAGTTAAAAAATTAATGAAATGATTGTTGTAAGTGTTGGAGATACATAAAAGGCTTTGCTAAAATAGAGAACAACTGGGGATTATATTGAATGCAGGGTTAGGTAAGGTCTTCCTGGGAAGGTTACATTTAATGCAATACATGAATTTTATAAACAATCCAAAAATGTTGTAGATGCAGAAAATGGCCGATGTAAAGATGTGAGGAGGGTTTGAAATTGAAAATAATTCCAGCGTGGAATTCCAAAGAAATAATTCCAGTATGTTTAGGGAGTTGATACCCATGACTCCATTCATGAGCGGCAGTGGAGGCCATGGAAAGTCAGGAGAAAAGGGCTATTTTTAAGACTGGTTACTTCACCCAGTCCCTCTACTACTTTGGTCCACTGTTGAACTATGTTTTCCAGCCTCCTTTGTGATTGTTTATGGTCGTATGACTGAGTATAATCAGTAAAATATGAGCATAAGTGTAGCATGCCACTTCCAGGCCTAATCAATAAAAATATCACATATAATTCTCTATGCACTTTGCCTAGGCTTGATTTAGAAGTCACTTGTTGAAGAGGACAGAGGTGCAAAATGGTAAGAGCTTGGGTTACTAGAGCTCGCTATTTGAAAGAGAGCCATCACTTATTGGGAAAGCTGTTTTGCACTTTGTGTGAGCAAAAAATAAACACCAACTATGTTAAGCCACTGAAATTTTCAAGTTTATATGTTAAAGCAGCTACATTACCTAAATTAATACAACTAAATATTGATACTTTCTTTTAATGGCACTAGAATATATGAAAAGGTATTAAATAATGCAAATACTTTAAAAATTTGTATTTATTTTTTTATTATTATTCCTAGAGTTGTATTAGAAATTATCACATCTAACGGTTTGATTTCTCAGATGAGGAAACTGAAACCTGTGCCCTCGTCAAGTGTTTTAAGAAGTTAACACACAACCTTGTAGCCAGCCAAGGGTAGAAGTAGACACACAATAAAGATCTGAAATATTCTTGATACTATGCCCAGAATTGCCAAGGAACAACAGCAAGAAAACTAGTTAGGAGGCTATTGGAATAGATCAGAAAAGAGTTAGCAGTGACTTTGACAAGGGTGGTAGTCAGAGATGGAGGAAAGCGAAAACATTTTTATATACTTTGAGAATAAAACCAACAAACTTTGCTGGTATATTGGTTGGAGGAGAAGAAAAAAAAGAGAATTTTGAAGAATGGCTACAAGTTTTTATCTTAAATTTATTTAAATAATCTTGTTAATTTTAGAATAGTTAGACTTACAAAAAGTTGCAATATTTTACCAAGATTTTCAGTGTACTCCTCACCTGATTTTCCCAGTTGTTAACATCTTACATTCCTATGATATACTTGTCACAACTAAGGAGCCAACATTTGTACATTACTATGAAACATCACATTTTATTTGAATTTTCCTAGTTCCTCCACCCCAATATCCTTTTTCTGTTCCAGGATCTCATTCTGGAATACCATATATTTGTTTGTTTGTCCTGTCTAATTAACCTCATCAAGTGTATAACAATTTCTTAACTTTCTTTAGTTTTGATGACTTTGAATGTTTTGAGGAGTACTGGTTAGGTATTTTGTAGAGAGTTCCTCAACGTGGGTTTGTCTAATGACTTGGTTTCTCATGGGTGGTTCGACTGAGGTTATAGGTTCTTTGGGAGGATGGTCACAGAGATAAAGAGATATTCTCATCACATCGTGTCAAGAGTACAAACTAATGATCGGTTAGTTGATTATACTAACTTTAAGGTAGCATAATTACCTGCCAAGGTAATTAACCTAATTTTTCCATTGTAAGCTTGTCCGTTCAATTCACTTTCATATTCTAGTCTCTGTAGACAAGTCACTAAATGCAGGAAGGGGGAGATCATTTAACATCCACCTCCTTCAGAAAATCTGTCTAAATTATTTAGATGTACACCATCTGGGGGATGGTCATGCTGGAAAATCAGACTTGTGGGGGGAGGGGGGAAGGGCATTTATTGAAACCTTAAAATCTGTACCCCCATAATATGCTGAAATAAAAAAAAAGAAGAGTTGTATCTTCTCCATATGTTCATTTATTCAATCATTCATTTACATCATTATAAATTCATATGATATTGATTTTATACTTTAGAACAGAATACACTACCACTCTATTTTGTTGCTCATATTGTTCCAGCTTTGGCCATTGAGAGCTCTTTCACACTGGTTTCTGTGTCCCCATGACAAAATTAATACTTTTATTTCTTGAGAATTTCCTCACTTCTTGTCACTGCAATGTGTACCAGGCTCATTTTAGATTTTTCTGCCCCAGCTCTAGAATCAATCATTTCTCCAAGGAGTCCAATTCTTTCTTTTTTTATTATGGAATTAATGTAATTATAGAATTAATTATAGAATGGAATTATAAATCAAGATCTGATAGCTGTCTTCATTGCTACCAGGATTTTATTGCTTATAGGCCTTTCAGTGCACAAAAGCTAGAAAATATATATGTGTATACTAACCTGCATATTCATGTTTATCTATAATTGCTTATGTATCTACCCATCTTCCTCTATATTAGGCTAAACATAAATTCATACTGACATCTCAGCCTCTAATCTAGCACCACATGATTTATTCTAGCCTCTCCCTTGCTGACCTGTAGTGTCAACCTCTAAGAGTGAGAAACCTGGCTCCCACCATCTACCAACCATTTAGTTATGTGTTCAATCTCAGGGTTCATGTATGAAAGTGCCAGAATTATTAACATTTACCTCTGTGAGAAGCAACTTTACTAATCAGAATAGAGTGTTCATCTCCAGTTCCTTTTGTCTTTTAATTTAGCAGTTTCCTGTCAAAAAATCGTTTTCCAATGTGACTGAGTCAACACCTCTACCACCTACATCCTTTAGATAAAATATTCTGTCTACTTGGTAAAATTATGTGATATATTTGCAATACAGATATTCTGGTATCTCTTGATACTCTGGTTGATTTTTCTAAAATTTGCATATATTAGGTTTATTCTTTATGGTGTAAAGTACTATGGGTTTTTACAAATGCAACAATGTTATGTCCCACTACTATTGTACCACATAGAATATATCCAGCACCCTAAGTATCCTTTCTGTTTTCCTTAGTCAATCACTATGATTTCCCTACTCTAAGGCCCTTGAATTAAGCCACTAGATAAATTGTAGTACTATCTTTGAAATGGGGAAAGCTATGGGATTATTCAGGTTACATTTGTTGAGGTTGAGGAACTTTCATGACATTCAGGATCAGGAAATTATCATTTTACTCTGCCATAACCATTTTACTCTCTGAATTTTAGAAGTTGTGTCCTGGATGTTTCCAAAGGGGTGAGGTGAAAGAAGAAAATCATTCAGAGAAGATACAAAGAGTCAGTGAGATGAAATAGATTGCTTTTCTCAATCCAGAGAATTTGTTAAAACCTAAAAATAACTATTTTCAATGTTTGCAAAAGGGTAATCAAAAATTTATATGTGTGGCTGAACATGGTGGCTCATGACTGCAACCCTAGCACTCTGGGAGGCTAAGGCAGGGGGGATTGTTTGAACTCAGGAGTTCAAGACCAGGCTAAGCAAGAGTGAGACACCATCTCTACTGAAAAAATAGAAAGAAATTAGCTGGACAATTAAAAAAAAAAATATATATATATATAAAATCAGTCGGGCATTGTGGCACATGCCTATAGTCCCAGCTGCTTGGGGGGCTGAGGCAGAAGGATTGCTTGATCCCAGGAGTTTGAGGTTGCTGTGAGCTAGGCTGATGCCACAGCATTCTAGCCCAGGCAATAGAGTGAGACTCTGTCTAAAAAAAAAAAAAAAAATTGTATGTAAAATAAGTTGAGTGCTAATTTTAAAACTCACTGGATTTAGCATCCTAATAGTCAGGTCCAAACCAAGCCTGTGTGGCCTTAATTGTCAGTCATCATCCCTAAATCAGTACCTGAATCAAATCTACTTACCTCGGTAAGTCTGTTGGGAAGATTAAAAGATAGAAAACTTGAAAATATGCTTCAAAAAAATTTTAAATTCTGTATGAATATGTTGTAATTTTTGTTATTTACCTTTTTAAAATAGACTTTTTATCATGTATAACAGATGTTTTGGAACATGTGTACCTCTCAAAATGGCTAAATCAAGCTAATTAACATAGACATTATTACACATACTTGTCATTTTTGTAGTGAGAACACTTTAAATTAATTCTCCTAGTAGTTTTTAAGAATACAATATGTTTTTATTAACTATAGTCACCATGATGTACAATAGATCTCTTGAACTTATTCCTGCTATCTAATTGAAATTTTGTACCTTTTGACCAACATCTCCTCAACCCCACCTGATCACCCAGTTCCTGGTAACTACCAGTCTAGTCTACTTTTATTAGTTCAATTTTTTTTATATTCCACATATAAGTGAGATCATGCAGTATTTTTCTTTCTGTGTCTGACTTATTTCACTTAGCATAATGTCCTCTAAGTCCATCTATATTGTTGCAAAGGGCAGGATTTTTCTCTGTAAGGCTGAGTGGTATTCTACTGTGTATATATGCTACATTCTCTTTATCCCTTCATCCACTGGTGGCCAAGTGGTGTCCAATATTGATTGCATAGCTTGGCTTTGTGAATAGTGCTGCAAAGAGTACAGGAGTGCATGTGTCTCTTCAACATAGCAATTTTATTTCCTTTGGTTATATACCCAATAGTGGAACTGCTGGTCTATGATAGTTCTGTTTTTCATTTTTAAAATAATAATACTTTTAGAGAAGTTTAGGTTCACAGCAAAATTGAGTGGAAGGTACAGAGATTTCCTATATATCCCCTGCCCTCAACACACGTACAGCCTCCCCCATTATCAGCTTCCATTAACCTTTTTAAGAAGCAGAAATGCAAGATGTCACAGTCACTTTCAGCTATTGATAATAAATCATTTTATTTATATATTTTTCAGTGAGGAAAACACAATATATTAATAATGTATGTGATGTTTCAAGCTCATTCTCAAAGAAGAAAAAATATCCATAGCATTTCCCAGTGGAATTCCCTTACAAGCAGTAATTTTCAAAAAATTATATCTTTGGGAAAGAAAGAATAGCATCGACAGTATATTTAAATAGATAACTGATTCTCAAGTTTACCACAAATAATTCAGGTCTTAAATTAAAGTGAATTATGAAGAAGAAAAAAACACAGGCTGTCTCCATCCTCAAACTTATCAAAGAGAAATATTACTCTTGATTTAGTCTTCAAAACCTGATCGAGGCTATTCATAGTATTAGGCAGTATCAATAACAATTCATATGCTACGTGCACATAATGCATATATTAATTTCACTTGCAGTCTGGCAAAGATAGATTCAAATATGCACAATGCACACAAGTGAGTGTGGTTGTCAGGACTATGCTCAACGTCAGGCCAAAGTCCAGGAAATTGTTTTATGACACTTGCTGGCACACTGCAGGAATGAAGCCATTGCCAGTAACAGAAAAATGATAAAAATTCTGTTTGAAGGCACATTTTATATGTCATTTTATAGAGAGCGTACATATCCTAGAGAGTGGAAAAAGACAGGGGTGTTTCCAGCTAAAATCTAATGAATCATTAGCAATTCCTCATTTCCCGTAAAAATATATAAACATAATTTTAGGTCATGCTCTGAAAAATGCATATGAAAAATCAGAAATATGTTTAGAACAGATGCTTGAAAACCTTATAGATTTTTTCTCCTTCATCAAAATCTGAAAATTTAAGTAATGATTTCAGTGAAAGAAATAGTTCTTACAGTGAAAAGCATGAAAAATTAGTAAATAATTAGTAGAAACAAACCATAACCAAAGTTTGTATGAGACCTTAATTTCTGATAAGTAGAAATGCACATAGGACCTGAAAAATAAAAGATTTAGGAAATATTTTTTCCTAAACCGTTCAGCCTCACACTACATTCTGCTGTAAAGATAAAACAATTTCAGAAAGTGCTGCATAAACAAGTTAGCAGTAAAAGAGCTTCTAAATATAAAGGGGGAAAAGTTGTGAATCTAGGCTAATGGCAGGAGTGCAATATACTTGTCAAATTCTAAAGCAGCATCCTGAGTTCTAAATTTAGGGAGGCTGGCAGTGGATCAAATGCTGGATGGGAGTTAAGGAAACTAATGCTTCAGGCTTGTGCATAGATGCCAGGGTGGTGTTGGCAAGAGGGACCTGAATGCTTAACTACCATAAAGACAGAGAGGGGAAAAAAAATAGTGTCTTGATCATTTGTTTTAGTTAAAGATAATATGCTACAAACGAGTAAACACAAAGAAATGTTTTCCATTATTTCCAGTCATGATTTCTTTCTTTTCTTTCTTTCTTTCTTTTTTTTTGAGACAGAGTCTCACTCTGTTGCCCAGGCTAGAGTGCGGTGGCATCACCACAGCTCACAGCAACTTCAAACTCCTGGGTTCAAGGGATCCTCCTGCCTCAGCCTTCCAAGTAGCTGGGACTATAGGCGTGCACCACCACACCTGGCTGATTTTTCTGTTTTTAGTAGAGAGGGGGTCTCGCTCTTGCTCGTGCTGGTCTCAAACTCCAGATTTCAAGCGATCTGCCCGCCTCGGCCTCCCAGAGTGTGAGGATTACAGAAGTGACCCACCAGGCCCAGCCCAGTCATGATTTCTTGACAAGTGTGGTCTTGCAATACACTCTGTTATCTCTGTGGATGGAATTTGTATTCCTCTTTCTCTGTAGATTGGGTTTTGCATTTGATTAGCTTCCTTGGATGCAAATGCAGAAGGACATTCTGCCATCAACCCTGACACTAGGATGGACTACGGTCCCTCTGCACCGTAATTCCAGTGTTCCAATTTAACAAACTGGAGAATGACTCTAATAGCCTGATACTTCTTCTTCCATAGCCATTCATTCCCTAGAATTATTGATATATTCTAATCAATGATAAAGTTATTTATATATGACACATATGTAGCGCTTAGACATGTTTATTATATGAACTTTGGTGGAAAAATGTGTACCAGGATGTACTAGCTGTTCCCACGCAGCAGCTCTTTTGTAAGGCACAAGCTAAGTAGTTAGATTGTTGTAACAGAAGACTTAGGTATAGACTCAAGTTAACATTTGAACTAAACATATCATCAAAAAGCATTTTAATTACCGAGCAAGTGATAGAAGATTTAAGAAACAGTGGCAGAACACTTGGTTAATGCTTGAAGACAGAATAAGTACAGTTGTTCAGAGAAGGTTCTAGAATCAGACTCTACACAATGTAAGTCCTAGCTTGGTAACATAGTAGCTCAGTCACCTGTGTAGGATTATTTAAACATATTCTGCTTCAGTTAGCACTTCTTTAAAATGAGGAAAATAATCCCACCAGCTGAAGAAATTAAGACAGTTTAATGACATCATGAATACATACTACTTAAAACCACTTCATCATAGTACATTCCTAATAAATATTGACTATCATAATTATGAGAAATATTAAACCATTACCTTACTATATGGATTGCAGTCAAATATAAATATTTAAGACAAGAAAATATAATAGAAATTTTATCTTAAGGTGAGGAGGTCTTTCCAAGTATGGTATGAAATCCTAGAAAACAGAAAAAAGGATAAACAGTATTGTCATAGAGTTCTTGGGGTGATTTAAAAAATAATACATATAAAACCCTTAGTAGATTCTGTGGAGCAGGGTATATTCATTAAGTGTTGGATTAAAATATAATTTGTGGAAACTGGGAGGGAAGAATGAGAGACATTGTAGATAATAAGAAAAATAAATTAAAACCAAAGCAAAATCTTTTATAATCCAATAATGATAGTATATCACACAGGGAATTATAAGTAGGAAGAGATATATGGGGCTCTATAATGAGAGTACAAAATATAACCATATATGCACTATGGTCTCAAATTATAAAATTATATTTCTGTTTATGAATGTGTATATATTTGTATGTGGGTACGTGTATAACGTAGGGGCCAAGGGAAAACTTCCTTTTTGCCCTCTGAAGGTTCCCTGAAAAATCAACTCAAAAAGGCAGATTATTTGGAAAAAAGGCATACAGATTTTATTAATGTGTATGCAGAAATCTTCATAATTAAGACCCAAAGATACAGGAGAAATTGTCTGTTTTTATGCTTAATTTCAACAAAGTACAGACAGCCATGTAGTAATATGATTATACAAAAAGGGTATGATCTAAGGCTCACAGACTGAGTGGGGAAACCCAGTAGGGTCTGTCTGTCTAGATGCTTCTTGTCCTATCTGAGCATGTATTCCTTCCTTCTGGATATGGGGCAGGACACTTTCTCGAATGGTGATCTGATGACCTACAGTCAAACAAGGTAAGTCAGATAATTTCTCTATGTCCTGCTTTTATGCAGAAAGGTGGAGGGAAAGTTGGAGTATAATATTTTTAGGTTTTATGTCTGGCTTTGGAGAAAAGGGGTTCTGGTATCTATGACTTGCCTTGGGGAAAAGGAATTCTATTAATAGTTTCTATGGCTAGCCTCAGAGGAGAATGGGACTGAGAGACAAGAGGGCAGAAGAAGGTCAGAGAAAAATTTTTGTTTCTGAGGCCTGGATTTTGAAGTATTGTTTTGTATCCCAACAATACCCACAAGAAAGATAGACCTAAAAATATATGAAAACTATCACTAATAATTTTCTCTGGTAGAATTATGGGTATCTTTAATGTCTTTTTTATATTTTAAAGTTCCTTTAATTTTATACTGTGGATATATGTTATTCATGAATTCAGAAAAGGTATCTTAAGGTAAAAGAGCAGCTTTGTTTCTAAAAGCAATGAAGAAATATAACCCAGTCAAATAAAACTGTTCAGGCATTTCCTAAAGTTCAAATAAACTTGTCACATCTGGAACAACGTCTCAGATTTTACCCTCTTTGCAAACTAACAAGATCTACCTGTCACATTTTCGTAGATACTGGCAGAAAGGCAGGAGGTTTCTGGGTCAGTTTGTTACATGCAGCTATAGTAGGAGTCAGAGTAACGTCCTGCTTCCTAAGCCCCAGTTCCCACAGGGCAACACGATGAGGGTCAGGTGTTTCCTACTCTCACAGTGGGATGAATTACAGAACACTGGTATAAGGAAGCCCACAAGCTAATACAGGTACTGCTTGCAAATTGGCTCAACCTCCACTCCAAAGAGAGACATTACCTTTATTACTCCGGAATTTAAATCTGCTCCAGGGAGAGGAACATCTCTGCCTTTCAAGACAGCTTGCTTATACAAGCATCCTGAAAAGAAAATCCAGAGAAAATTAACTGATAATGCCTTTGTTCAGAAAATGAGCCCTGAAGAAATGTGAGCTATCGCAGGAGAATTGCTTCCCAACAAAACCATTTCACCAATTTATAAAGATGTATAAAGTGTGTCTATTTGAAGGTGTAAATTTAATAAAGCATTTCATATTTAGAGATTGCTAGCTTGGACTAAAATATGACTATTCAGTCTTTGCTAGCATGTATTTTTCCATTTGGCTTCCTTTTGACCTACTTCTTCCCCTAATTTATCTGTTCCTGAGAAACCCCCCAAAATGTTTGAGTTAGTAGTCTGGGCTTTAATTTATATTTTTATTATGATTGAAAAATTTAGGTGCATTCTGTAAAGTATTTTTTGTTTGTTTTTAAGGAAAATATAGCAGAAGACCATTTGTGGAAATTCAAACAACAACGAGATATTGGCTAGATTTGCTGAAGATCCTAAATATGTTTATCATCTTTCTTCAGTTTATTGTTCGCTCTTGTCCTCAGGCATTTCATAAAGCTTTATCTAGACAAAATCACACAGACAAAACAATAACGATGCTGAAGTGGATAAGGCCAAAGGTAAGAGAGAGGTCAGAAAAGAAAAGCTTTGATGTATTATGTTAAGTACAAAAGAATGGCTTTACTTGTTTTATTGCTCTTCTTTTCAAAAATGCACACCTTAAAATAATTTTAGGTGAAAAATTGATATCGATAAGAAACAAAACTACTTTTGTTAAACTTTATACCTGTGATTCTTTTTATTCATTCAAGAATAAATATATGCTTGACCTCTGCCCACTGGGAGTCAAAGCATTGCACCTTCACTTATAATTTGTAGACACAAGAGTTGGCTAACAGCAGAGAGCATCAGGGATTAATAGATGTATTGTGAAATATAAGCCATGGGAAGGCTAAAATGTCCATTCACTAAAGAGAAAGTATGAGCTAATTTTTGTGAACACAAACAGGTTTCCTTATAGTCAGTTGGAGAGAGGGAGAAAAATAGAGGCAATACTTTAGGAAAGGAACTGCATATTACTTGAGTCAGAAACTGATTTCAAAGGAATTGAGTGAGAGAGCACAGAATGAAACTCTGAGAGCCTAAATGCCCAACATTCATCTGAGTACCTGGAAGACCAGAAAGCCAATTATGTTGACAACAATCTCTCCTGGAAGCAGAGAGAGCAGAGGAGCCTAAGGTTGACATTCAAATTAACAGGATGACTTCTTATTTCTCCAGAAATAAGGCAATGGAACCATTAGGCATGTTGGTAGAAATTTAAAACAGTGGGTTTGGGCAGAATTCACACTTCCTACATTCATGTACACATTATATTCTTTTTACTTGTTTCCGATAAGGTCAAGTTGAGAGCACATAAAGGAGGGGTATTAGGATGTCCAGGGTGTATTTTCTGAGATATTATGACTACAGTTTCTCAATCACCTATTCGTATAGCAACAAAGCCATGTTTTTGAGTCACTAAAATAATGATTATAGAGTCACTAAAATAGTAATTCAATCCCCCTGCCTCTTCCTTTGGTGATAAAAAGTTCCTATGTCTCTCTCCCTCTCCTATTTCTCTGTGCTGCAATCAAGCTTCCTGAAAACATTTTAAAGATTCATTCAATACATTAGGAAAAAGGAGAGTTAGAGTCTTCTGCAAGAAAGACTAGAATTTCAGCATTTACAAAGTTTAAGTGTCTATAGATAAAGTGTAAAAATCGACATAATTTTCCAAACTTTATTTACAGTTTGATTCTTTATTCAAGTAGACATGCCCTTACCATTCTGAAAAAATGACATTTTATTTATTTACTTACCTGTGTACCTCAATGCACAGGTAAATTTTTTCCCCTTCCTTCCCTTTCAGTTCTCTTAGGTATTTCTGTTTCCAGAAAGCAGGTGCAGTTCTGTTAATGCACTGGTAAAACTCACTTCAAATATAGTGCAAATGAGAGAGATACCAAAATCACTGACTTACTTTCAGAATTTCTCCTTGGCTCTATTTCACCTTATTACTAGGATTCTCCTTTCTAAGATGGTCTATCCTCCTTATACCTCTACATCATCCCAGGACTATGTCAATTCCTAGTAGGAGTCATTTTTTGTTTACTGTTTTTGCTTTTATCTCAATGCTTGGGCTAATTCATTCCAGCTTGAATTTTCTTCAAATCAGTCTCAGGATTTTGCTAGTCAATTACATTAATCTAATCTTGACTTACCCCGTTTTGGCTTTTTGATTCTGTGGCTGGTAAGGCTCCCTGATTGGGAAGCCTCCTGTCCAATGACCATCTCCTGTGCAGCTCAACTCTGTCATCCATTTCACAAGTTTGGTGAGATGGGGCCTGCGTTCTTTTGCTTCTGACCCTTTCTGGTCTTTCTCTCTATAGCACACATTGTCCTAGATATTATAAGATATTATATTTCTCTCTGTAAGCAAAATAAACACATGCAGGGGTCCATTTCCTTAGGGTCCTGATTATTTCCAGGAAGTGGAATTCTTCACTAAAGTACTCTTGACTCACTAAAGGATTATGGAGTTTTAGTCTTAATTCATCTTAGAATTGGCCAAGTTCAATTCTTTCTTCCATAAGTGAGGAAACAGAGATCCAGATGTGTAAAGTCAGCACTAAAGCTGCATCTCAAACATAGGATCCTTTCCTCAACTTAATGCTATTTTTCTGTGTGTGTGTGTGTGAGTGTGTGTGTGTGTGTGTGTATGTGTGAGGGTCCAAGTCATTTTTGGTTACGTGGATGAATCGTATAATGGTGATGTCTGGGTTTTTAGTGTACCCATCACTTGAATATTGTACATTGCACCTGATAAGTAGATTTTCTACCCTCACCTTCTTCCTACCCTCCCCCCTTATGAGTCTCCAATGTCCACTGTACCACTCTGTATGCCCCTGCCTACCTGTAGCTTAGCTCCCACTTGTAAGTGAGAATATGCAATATTTGGTTTTCCATTCTGGTGTTACTTCATTTAGGATAATGGCCTCCAGTTTCATCCAAATTGCTAAAAAACATTATTTCATTATTTTTTATGACTGAGTGGTATTCCATGGTGTGTGTGTGTGTATATATGTATATGTATATATATACACACATATATATATACACACCACATTTTCTTTATCTACTCCTTGGTTGATAAGCACTTAGGTTGATTCCATACTTTTGCTACTGTGAATTGTGCTGTGGTGAACATACAATTCAAAGTGCCTTTTTGATATTATGCTATCTTTCTAAAACTACTTCTTGAGTCATATGCTTACATTGATAATCACCTTAAATTCTGAGGCAGGAGACTGATTAGCAGTGCCTTTTGTCTATGTTTCAAATCGTATAAGTGAACAGCTTTTTAATTCATTCACGTGTTTGTTGTTAGGGGCTACAGTTCAGGTACCTGTGTCATGGAACCAGAAGCTCTGAGCAAAACTACAAAGATACGGTTTATCTTGGTGACCCCTCAATTTGGAGCTGAAAATCCCCTTGTTCTTTGATTTCTCCATGATTAAAAACTATTTCCAGAAATGTATCTGCCCTTAATTGTGTTCTCTTTTTAGTCACCTTTAAAAAATAATCTCAACTTCAAATAACCTGAATAGTTAGCAACAATAATTTCTGCTAGAAATATTTGTGTCTAAAATAATAATTTTTCAAAAACTTTCTTCTCTTTCCACTGCTTGAAGAATTTCAGTTTCTGGAGAATAGAAGCTATTTGGAGAAATACAATTATTTCAATGTCCCTAAAATCAATCATCACAGGAATTGTGATGATTGATTTTAGCTATATTCCTGCATATTTACTCCTTTTCTTAAGAAAAGAAAAATGAGTGACAGGACATTGAGATTCTTACGCAAACACCTGGCTACATCACAAAGGGCTATGTAAATGTTAAAATCCCTGTCTCCGGGTTTTCCATGCCTACCTGCCTATTGATGACATCTGTGGATTCTCCACTCTCTTATTTTTCATAATTTGTATCATGAATTTTAAGACCATGTGCCATTTAATTTTGAATCAACTAAACAGGATGGAATGAAAATAAGATTGAGAAAAGTTTAATCACCATGGGATTAAGAGCAACAACAAAAGGAATTAACAAATCAATAACTGTTGTCTTAAACTAATAAGAATGAGAGGAGTGAATTAGTTTTCAGACAAATTCAACTTTATAAATGTTAAGTTTAAAGATACATATATAATGAGTGAGAAGTGCACCATCTGGGGGATGGTTATGCTGGAGACTCAGACTTGTGGGGGGAGGGGGGGAAAGGGCAGTTATTGAAACCTTAAAATCTGTATCCCCATCATATGCCGAAATAAAAAAAAAAATAATTAAAAAAAAAAAAAAAAAAGAATTCACCCTCCCCAAACTTCCATCCAAACATCCAATAAAACCCACCCCTCTCCCCTTCCTAGAGGTGTATTACGCAGGTAGCCTTTGCCACACCTTTAGGGAGATAAAGGAGTAAAATGCAAAAGGGGAACTTTCTTTCCACATCCTCCTGATTAGAAAGTTGCTTATCATTGTTCCCTAGGGAGATAAAGAAATGGAATGCAAGAGGGGAACTTCCTTTCCTTATCCCTCCTTGTTGTTTGAAAAGAATTATTTACTCCTCCCAGAAAAATCCTCTATAAAACCCAAGGCTCTCCTCTTTTCTCTGGTAGAGGCCTTTTTTGGCCTCCACCCATCTGCACCCTGATGCTCAAAATAAAAGGCATTTTGCTACACATGAGGCTTCCTGTCTCTCTCTCTCTCTCTCTCTCGCTCTCTCTGTGCTATGGACCTAACAATAAATTTAAATGGAGATAAAAACAACTCAAAAAATAAGGTGCTCCTTTTTGTACAAATAAGTGGTACAAAAAGTATTTTGGATTTTTCCTAGGTGTTTAATTGATCAATGTATTTGGCATTTCTTGATATACTTAATAATTTCTTAATTGCTAATCAATTTCTCCTAGTTTTATACCTAAATGCTTATATACAATAGTATATATAATGTATATAATATAACTGTATATAATACTTATATACAATAGTACATATAATGCTTTTTATGGGATCTCGTGCATAATAGGAAATCAATCCTTAGTTAAATCGATTGAGTTAATGACCATTGTTAAAACAGATGTTTATAAAAATCTACTCTTTTTTAGGTATGTTATATATTAAAACAATTGGGCAGCATTTTATCCAATAAGCTACTGGCCTGATTTCTTGGTAGAGTTTCTAGGGACTTAGTCATCCCTCTCTTCTTAGTACAGAAAAGAGGCCCCCTTACAAATGGAATTTTCTTTATAGATATGAATTTCCCTCTAGGAAAGGGTAGCTTCTACTCTGTTTTCTGAGCTTCTCCTGTGTCTACAGTTTCTCAAATTAATCAGCTCAAAATAATCATTATGCCAAAAAGTTATATTGGGGAGTGGCATATTTTGGTCTCCTGTAATAACAAAGTGAGCATTTTGTACTTTCCGTTTTCTAAACTAAAAAGAGAGCATTTATTACACACACACACACACACACACACACAGATACACACACTACTGGTGTGGGGAGGAGAGCATTAAAAGAAGGAAATGATGGGGGGAATGATATGGACACATTTATTAAGCAATAGCTATGCATCTGTCATTAAGCCAGATATTTCATGAAGTCTTCAAAATTATGCCTGTCAAGTAGATATTATTACCCACATATTAGAGATGAGATGACTAAGGGCCAGATATAATAATTAACACAGAGTACAAACTCAAATTATCTGAATTCAGAGAATAATTTCTTTCTTCAAAAAAACTGAAGCTGTTATAGATGTATGTTCCATGTTGTTAAGGAAAAAAACATATTCGTAATACCTGTTAAAGCATAGTAAGGAAGATTTCATTCAAAGGGGGACTATTGCTATAGGTATAGGGAGCTCTGCAATGGAGTTTTGCAGTGAGAGAGTGAGATTGGGTTCAACCCTGAATACAGCCTTGGCAAGTGGAAATTTATAGCCAAGGATCAGCGTAGGGGTTAGTGGATGGAAAATCATCAGGAGTAAGTGGGATTCTGGCTAACCATATCTAACAGGATTCCAACTGAAGTCAGATATCACCTGCGGGATGGTGCGGGATGAGGAACCTGATCAGACACCAAATGTGGTCAGGTATCAAGGGTGGGGGATGCTTGCTAAGCTAACTTAGCAGGGTTCTTGCTAAAACCAGATTTTACAAGGAAGTGCCCGGATGGGCCTAGAACAAGGTTCAGAAGCCAGACAAAAGTTTGGTGAAACAAAGAACCTTTATCCTTGCTTGGACATCAGCCCTCCATTTCACTTATAAAACTCCTGAAAGGTCTTTCCAATACATTGGCTAAAATCTATCTTTTTATTTGTACTATATTTATAGCATATTTCAAAGTTTATGTGAAATGTTCTCATGTTCTCTTCCTTTTCTCTCTCTCTCTCTCTCTCTGTCTCTCTCTCTGCCTCCCTTTCTCCCTCCCTCCCTCTCTCTCTCCCTCTCTGTGCATGCTTGCTCTTGAAAATTGCATCACCACCATGGAAGAAGTGTACCAATTTGATTTGTGTATGTGCGTGCGTGTGTGTGTGTGTGTGTGTGTGTTCTTATTCTAAATTTCCAGCTTTCTTTATCTTGCTTATCTCAAATTCAATGGCCCCAGACTAAACTCATCATTTTTCTACCAAACCACCTCCTTCCCATAACCCATGACTTTCTAGCTCTGTTAATGGCATTGTTATTTTTCTACAGACAAAAATCTGAAACTGGCCAGGCACCATGGCTCACGTCTGTAATCCTAGCACTCTGGGAGGCTGAGGCAGGAGCATCCTTTGAGCTCAGGAGTTCAAGACCAGACTGAGCAAGAGCAAGACCCCGTCTCTATCAAAAATAGAAAAAATTAGCTGGGTATGGTGGCACATGCCTGTAGTCCCAGCTACTCAGGAGGCTGAGGCAGAAGGATCACCTTGAGCCCAGGGAGTTTGAGGTTGCTGTGAGCTAGGCTGATACCATGGCACTTTAGCTGAGGCAGCAGAGTGAGACTTTGTCTCGAAAAAAAAAAAATTGAAACTTTGTCTTTAACTTTCCTCACTCTCTTTATCCCCATAGGCAATCAGTTGCTGCTTAAATACACACACATGCACACATGTGTGCATACATATATGTGTGCACACATACATTCCAAATATCATTTAAATCTGTCCTTTTCATTCCATTCTGTGATATATATACTGCAGTAATGGCCTAAATGTTTCATCCTTCTCTGTATAATGCTATAATGCTTTCCTTTTTTTCTTGTAGTTGTGAGGTACCTTATCTCCCTGACTCTGAGCTTTACTATGGGACTCACTTTGTCCTGTGAGAAGTTATCAGATTGTGACAGAAATAGAAGTTTGTAAAAAGCACTTGTAATTTTCCATTTTGCTCTTACCCCTGTGCCATTGGCACAAGAAGTACCAAGACTAGCCTGTTAGAGGATGTAAGTTTGGAAAACCTAGTCAAGTTTCCCTAGTTGCTTCGCTGAAGTCTAACTCAGATCAGCATCAGTCAAAAGGTCACCAGACATGTGAATGATATCAGCCAAGATCAAGAGAGCTGAAGAGTCACCTGGCTAGACAACTGACAAAAATAAACAGTTATTTATACATGCCACTAAGGTTTTCTCATTATTTGTAACAGTTAATAAGCTATTTACTTTCCTTCTACCATAACTTAATATAGGACCTTATCATATGTACCTATGCTATTATTGTATTCATATGCAAACTAACCTTTTACCAAATATTTTTCATCTAATTCACCATTCCCCGCATTTTTTGCCTAATTCACTTTTCCCAACACTGGGGGTCCATCTTTCCTTTTAGATATTAGATAAATAGATGTCTCTTCTCAAAAACCTCTGGTCTTCCAAGAATGGAAAAATAAGTACCACCATGTACTCACCAGCAAATTGGTTTCATTGATCAACACCTAAGTGGACAGGTAGGAATAACATTTTCAGGCATCAGGTAGATGGGAGTGGGGAGGAAGGGATGGGTATATACATATATAATGAGTATGATGTGCACCATCTGGGGGATGGATGCACTTGAAGCTCTGACTCCACGGGAGAAGAAGAGGGAAGCCAACACAAGTAACCTAAACATTTGTACCCCCATAATATGCTGAAATTAAAAAAAAAAAAAAAAAAAAAAAACTCTGGTCTCTATTGCCTACCAAATTAATTTAAATTCCCTACCCTGGCATTAAAGGCCCTCTGATATCAGCCCTCACTGTATAATTATTTATGGCATTTCTTCTACACTTCCTTCCCCACCTTTGTGTTTGCAAATGTTCTTCATCTGTCATGGCAGAATTGCAGTCCCACTTTCTTCCTGGCTAACCATTCAAGAGTGGGTTCTTTCTTTACTGATCTCACCTAGTACATTCTTCATACATGCCTGATGTTAGGAATAAATAAATAAATGGGACTTGGGTAAATTTAAAAGCTTCTGCACAGCTAAGGAAATAATCAACAGAGCAAATAGACAATCTACAGAACGGGAGAAAATATTTACAAACTATACATCTAAAAAAGGGCTGATATCCAGAATCTACAAATATCTCAAACAAATCAGCAAGAAGAAAATAAACAACCCCATTAAAAAGTGGGCAAAAGACATGAACAGAAGTTTTCCAAAAGAAAACAGACAAATGGCTAACAAACAGATGAAAAAATGCTCAACATCACTAATCATCATGGAAATCCAAATTAAAACCACAATAAGATATCACCTTACCCCTGTTAGAATGGCTGTTAGAATGGCTTTTATTAAAAATCCCCAAAACAATAGATGCCAGGATGGATGCAGAAAGGAATGCTTAAACACTCTTAGTGGGACTGAAAATTAGTACAACCTCTGTGGAAAACAGTATGGAGATTTCTCAAAGAACTAAAAGTAGACCTACAATTTGATTCAGCAATCCCACTACTGGACATCTATCCAAAGGAAAATAGGTCATTTTACAAAAAAGATACCTGCACTTGAATGTTTATTGAAGCACAATTCACAACTGCAAAGATGTGGAATCAACCCGAGTGTACATCAATTCATTAGTGAATTAACAAAATGCAGTATATGGTATACCATGAGGTACTATTCAGTCATAGAAAGGATGAACTAATGCCTTTTGTAACAATCTGGATAGAACTGGAGACCATTCTCCTAAGTGAAGTATCTCAATAATGACAAAACAAATACCACATGTACTCTCTAACAAATTGGAACTTACTGATGGGCGCACATGTACACAGAGGGAAGTAAAAGTCATTGGAAATCAAGCAGGGGGAAGTGGGGAGAAGGGAAGGGGTAAAAACCTACCTAATAGGTACAATGAACACTATTTGGGTAATGGGGACACTTATAGCTGTGACTCAAGCATTACAAAATCTATCCATGTAACAAAAACATTTGTACCCCATTAATGTTTTGAAATAAAATGAAATAAACAAATAAATGGGATTTAATTAGACTTTACAGTTTCTGCATAGCAAATAATCAACGGAGTAAATAGACAACCTACAGAATCGGAGAAAATATTTGTAAACTATACATTTGACAAATGGCTAATAACCAGAATCTATAAGGAACTTAAACAAATCAGCAAGAAAAAGACAAACAACCCCATGAAAAAGTGGACAAAAGACATGAACATATTTTTTCAAAAGAAGACAGACAAATGGCCAACAAACATGAAAATATGCTCAACATCATTAAACATCAGGTACATGCAAATTAAAACCACAATGAGATACTATCTTAACCCTGCCAGTATGCTCATTATTAAAAAGTCAAAAAAAAAAATAGATGTTGGTGCAGATGCAGTAAAAAGGGAACAGTCAACACTGTTGGTTGGAATGTAAACTGGTTCAAACTCTATAGAAAATAGTAAGGAGTTCTCAAAGGACTAAAACTAGAACTATCATGTGATCGAGGAATCCCACTGCTGGGTATCTACCCAAAAGAAAATAAGTCATTTTGCAAAAAAGACAACTGCATTCAAATGTTTATCGCAGCACAAGTCACTATTGCAAACACATGAAATCAAACTAAGTGCCCATCTACTGGGGAGTGGATAAAGAGTGGTGTGTGTGTGTGTGTGTGTGTGTGTGTGTGTGTGTGTGTGTGTATAAAATATCACATCATACTACTCAGTCATGAAAAAAGAATGAAATAATGTCTTATGCAGCAATTTGGATGGAACTGGAGACCATTATCCTAAGCAAAGTATCTCAGGAAAATTTATTTCTATTTGCAGGAGGTTGTCATCTTTTTCTTTCTCCAACTGTGTGTTACAACTTTATATGTAGGGATGTGGGTGAAGGTGTAGGGTTGTGTGTGTGTGTTTAGGATCACACAGAGTCAAGGACAGACTCTGAAGCCAGGCAACTTAGGTTTGAGTCCCAGATCTGGTCCTTTTATCTGTGTGACGTTAGGCAGGCAAATGAATCACTTTGTGCCTTACATTTCTAATAAGTAAAATAAGGAAAAGTAAGTACTTACTCATAATATTATATTCAAAGAGTTAATGTATAAGCAAAGTTATTTAAAACCGTATCTGCCGCCACATAGAATTAGCACTATGTAACTTTTACCTATTATTTTTGTTGCTTCCATTGCCAATTTTGGTGTAGTTTTTGAAATTTTTTCTATTATTTATTTTATTACATGCATTTTTCATGTTATTTAGTATTTCACAAATAACATGGTATGTAAAATTACCAAATATTCCATTCTATGTCTTTATATATTTAATTTATTCATCCACTTATTCATTCTAATCTAAGTTTCCCAGAAGCAGCTTAGAGTCACTCAATTGTAAATAAGCCAATATGAAGTAGAAATAAAAACACAACATTTATACCAGTTTAAATACCTGATTGAATATGTCCATCATTCTCTCTGAATCCTGCACCAAAGACTGTACTATTTCTCTCCAACGTCACCCTCAAGTCTTTAGTCAAGTAACTAAAACATCTTCCTGGGAACCTTATATATTAGAGAGACTATGGAAGAAACGTTATCCCTCTCTCACTTGAGAATATACTTCCCGAAAGAGAAAAATTGGCTTCAAATAGAGCTTATATTTTAGTTTCCTCTCTTATAACTTATATATTTGTCAAGGGGACTATGTAATAGGTCAGTCACTTCTCTATTATCAAGAGTAATGATTAAAGTATAAATTGCATGAAGTTCACAAGTCATCAGAGACTAGTGTATATGACAGGGTTTGATTCTGTATCTTTCACTGGATAACCTATAGCACATGAATAAAAAATGTACATATTTAACAGCTTGAAACTTTAGCAAAATCATAATGAAATAGTTTAGATTACTTCTAAGACAATTCTAAGAATATCTGCATATACTGTGTGTGCATGCGTGTGTCTATGTATTACGTACATTAGGACTACCTAAATTTCTTGCTATCAGGAAAAAAAGAAATAGAATTCCCTCCTCATAACTTCCCATTCTGAGTAACCTTTCCAGTTTACTTTCTGTTGAGCACCTAACTATTGAATATGGCCTACAATGACAAATAATTTGGTCAAGGCTTGTCCCTTCAGAAATTTTAATGCAGAAATATCCAATATAAGAGATGTTTAGCCATTTTATTGTTAACAAAAGGTTTTCTAAAATAAGTGTAAATTTTTTTCTTCTTTTTAAAAAATTTTATTCTAACAAAATGCATAGATTCTAAAGTGTTCAGTTCCTTTATCTGATAATTTCATATGTCCATGACCTGCGTAACAATCCGATAAAAATTTCTATCATAAAAGAAAGTATTTTGTTGTCTCTTTCCGGTCAGTTTTCCCTCCAGAGGCAGCCACTTTCTGACTTCTATAACTGTATATTACTTCATGCTTTGATGGTCTGGCTGCTTTTGCTCAGTGTTGTGTCTGCAAGACTCATCCATGTGGTTGTGTATCTCAGTAGTGAATTCCCTTTATTGCTGAGCAGTGCTCATTATGTGAATTTACCAGAGTGTGTGTTTCTGTTCTCCTGTTGATAGGCATTTGGTTTGTTCTCAGATTTAGGCTATTATGTTTCAGAGTTTTTGATTATAGGATATTCGCAGTGCTATGCATGTGTGCATGCAAGCATTTGTATTCACATGTATATATACAACATCAGATATAGTCTAACAGTAGGTAAACTGTAAACCACCGATTCATTTCCTTAACACTGTTTTTCATGAGCAAAAATTATTAATTTTAATCTTGTTGACTTTACTAATTTTTTCTATCAGTAATATTTCCTTTGGTATCCTGTGTGAAAAATGATTTGTGTAGACCGCTGGTTAAAAAGATATTCTTCTATATTTTCTTTTATAAAATATTGCTCTAGCATTTGTGCTTAGATCTATCATGTACCTTGGAAAAAATGCTTTATAGACTTGGGAGTTGAAAAAATAATATTTTTATATGCATATCCACTTTATTCAGTATCATTTGACTTGGTGTCTATGACAATGTTTTAATGATATTTACTCAGGCTGGAAGACTTTTGAGTTCATGCTTATCAGTTTAATACATTAGTTTAGAAAATTAGTTTTTACATCTTAGGAAGCGCATTATATTACATTTATTTTGCTTAATAATTACCTAAAGATATATATATATATGTGTGTATATATATATAACATAATATAATATAATAGTTGTTATGGACTGAATTGTGTCTTCCCAAAATTCATATGTTGAAACTTTAACTCAAAATATCTCAGAATGTGACTGTATTTGGACATAGGACATTTACAGAGGTAATTAAGTTAAAATGAAGTTGTTAGGGGGGCCCTAATTTAATCTGACTGGGTGTCCATATACGAATAGGAGATGAAGACATACAAAGGGAGACCCCAGGGGTGTGCATGTGCACAAAGGGATGACCATGTGAAGAGGCAGCAAGAAAGTGGCCATCCACAGGCCAAGGAAAGGGTTCAGAGGAATCCTCTCTTATCAGCACCTTGATCTTGGACGTCCGGCCTCCAGAACTGTGAATAATACATTTCTGCTGTTGAAGCCACCCAGTTCATTGTATTTTGTTATGGCATTTTTGTCTCTCCCCCTCCTCCAAATTCATACATAGAAGCCATGGGAGTTAGCTCCCATTATGACTGTATTTGAAAATTAATAGTGTCTTTAAGGCAATAATTAAGGTTAAATGAGATCATGAGCGTACAGTCCTAATCCGATATGACTGGTGTCCTTATAAGAATAGAGAGAGAGGGACACCAGTCATGTTCGCTCACAGAGAAAAGGCCATGTGAGGGCACTGTGAGGTGGTCACAGGGAAGCCACAGAGGAAGAACTCAGGGGGAAACCAAATCTGTTAACCCCTTGATCTTGGATTTCAAGCCTCTAGAACTATGAGAAATAAATTTCTATTGTTTAAGCAACCTGGTATGTGGTATTTTGTTGTGACAGCCCTAGAATACCAATACAGCAGCTCTGGCAAACTAATACAAGATGTCAGTCGGAAACAAATATTCTGAATGTAGGAACAAGTAGCCTAAGAATAGTCTCTGGGGAAAACGTATTCCTTAGATTCAGGTTCTCTTTTGGTCCCTTTGGATTCCCCACAGCATGGTCTGTGTCTAAGACTGGCTGAGATGACTAATAACTTTTCTCATTATGAGAAGTGATGGCCATATACTCACCACATTCCTCTTCTGCCCACCCGATTGTGTTTTCTTCTTGCCCCCCTCTTTCCCCACAGCAAACACTTAAACCCAGATCTTCTGAAAATTTATCTCTGGAAATTGAAGTTTCAAAAGAATATTCTCTATCGTATTTCTGCCTATTGGTTGATCTACACCAAAAAAAGAGGGAGAGAGAGAGTCTTTATCAATATTTTCTCCCATTTTTTCCTCATTCATGATAGAATGAGAAAATAATGGAATTTTGACAACTTCATCCTCTCTCCTTTCTACAAAGGAAAATAAAAGTAACTTTTTCCTGCCTTAGGATGCCTGGTGTGGGGGTTCCTAGTGAAAGTGGGGTGGAAAACAGAAAAGCAGCACAAGTAATGCCAGCTTGATTCTGTTCTTGTCAAATGAAATAATAATTACCTGGTGAATATAAACTACTAGAGAAAAAAAGTAGAATAACCCAAGATCCTTTCCATGATGGGTCCATCATCCTTAGTAGTTTAATATATTTCATTTATTTAAAAATCCTCAATTTCCTTCAAAATAGCAACAAAGAAAATAAAGTACCTAGGAATATATTTAACGAAGAAGGTAAAAGACCTCTACAGGGAGAACTATGAAACACTGAAGAAGGAAATAGCAGAGGATATAAACAGGTGCAAGAATATACCATGCTCATGGGTTGGCAGAATCAACATTGTTAAAACGTCTATACTACCCAAAGTGACCTACAGAGTCAATGCAATCCCTATCAAAATACCATCATCATTTTTCACAGATATAGAAAAAATAATCTTACGCTTCTTATGGAACCAGAGAAGACCCCATATAAAAAAATCAATCCTAGGCAATAAAAACAAAATAGGAGGTATAAATTAACCAGACTTCAAACTATACTACAAGGCTATAGTAATTAAAACAGCTTGAAACTGGCACAAGAACAAGGACATTGACCAGTGGAACAGAACAGATAACCCAGATATAAAACCATCCTCATATAGCCAACTAATCTTTGACAAAGCAGACAAAAACATACACTGGGGAAAAGAATCCTTATTCAATAAATGGTACTGGGAAAACTGGATACCTATATGTAGAAGACTCAAACAGGACCCACACCTTTCACCTCTCACAAAAATCAACTCATGCTGGGTAACAGACTTGAACCTTAGGTGTGACACTATTAGAATTCTAGAGGAAAACATTGGAAATACTCTTCTAGATATTGGCCTACGCAAAGAATTTATGAAGAATTCCCCAAAGTCAATCACAGCAGCAACAAAAATAAATAAATGGGACCTGATCAAATTAAAAAGCTTCTTCACAGCCAAAGAAACTGTCAAGAGAGCAAACAGACAACCCAAAAAATGGGAGAAAATTTTCACAAGCTATGCATCCGATAAAGGGCTGATAACTAGAATTTATTTAGAACTCAGGAAAATCAGCAAGGAAAAATCAAACAACCCTGTCAAAAAATGGGCAAAGGACATGAACAGAAATTTTTCAAAAGAAGACAGAATAATGGCCAACAAACATGAAAAAATCATCTCTAATCATCAGGAAAATGCAAATCAAAACCACAATGAGATATCACTTATCTCCAGTGAGAATGGTCTTTATCAAAAAATCCCCAAATAATAAATGATGGCCTGGATGCGGAGAGAGAGGAATACACTGCTGGTGGGACTGCAAACTAGTTCAAGGTCTGTGGAAAGCAATACAGAGATTCCTTAAAGTGATAGAAGTAGATCTACCATTTGATCCAGCAATTCCACTACTGGGCATCTACCTTAAAGATCAAAAGTCACTTTATGAAAAAGACACCTGCACTCAAATGTTTATAGCAGCACAATTTACAATTGCAAACTTGTGGAAACAACCCAAGTGCCCATCAATTTATGAGTGTATTAATAAAATGTGGTATATGCACACCTCTTGTATTTTCCTGGATAGAGCTGGAACCCATTCTACTAAGTGAAGTATCTCAAGAATGGAAAAACCAGCACCACATGTACTCACCAGCAAATTGGTATTAACGGATCAACACCTAAGTGGACACATAGGAATAACATTTATCAGGTGTCAGGCAGGTGGGAGGGGGGTCTGCAACGTTTGGGGGAGGGTCATGCTTGAAGCTCTGACTTGAGGGGGGAGGGGGCAAGGGCAATATACATAACCTTAACATTTGTACCCCCATAATATGCTGACATAAAAAAATAAATAAATAAAATAAAATTTATATGTTCTCACATAAAAGTGAAAGGAGCGAACAGGCTCCCTCAGGTGCTAGTCACCTCCCCAAAGGCCCCATCTCTTTTACCATCACATGGGGGATTAGGTGTCAACATATGGATTTTGGAGGGACACAAGCATTCAGACCATAGCATTTGCCTTCAGTTTACCTGTAAGTTATATAAATTTATATTTAACATTCACTTGACATATGCTTCCATCTGTGAAAATTGTTTGAGTATTTTGGCTCAGGATGGTAAGTACCATAATTTTCCCATAATAATTAAAGGAATTTTTAAAATGTAATGTCTTTTCATTTACAGACAGGGCTTTCAGGAATGAATTAAAGTCATTAAGAAGACATATCAGTATCTAGTGATTTAAAAATGTTCTATTTTTAAAATGTCTCATAATTGGGACAGAAAAATTCAAAGCTATCTTTACTTAATAATGGAATCCAAAGCTATAGTGTGAATGAAAAGCATTTGTGCTACTAGTTTTTCTCTGAATTGGCATAGACAGGTGGTGCTGGGGCACTATGTGATTCCTACTAAAGTGGAATCCAGCATGTGACCATAGCAATCCCCTATAAAACTAACCGGCATCAAATCTCAAAGCTCTGAGACTGTGTTTTATTGTTTCACATATTGTCCTAAGATCCTAATAAAGCAATGTTAGAGGTTTGGGTTTATGAGAACTCTTTTTTTTTATTTTATGTAAGAAAATTACAGAGATACAAATGTTTTGGTTATATGAATTACTTCTGTACAGTTTGAGTCAAAATTATAAGTGTGTCCATCATCCAGATAGTGTGCTTTGTACCCAGTAGGTGTGAATTTACCCATCTCCCATTGCCCCCCCCACCTGCTTGATTTCCATTGAATACTACCATATGTTCATGTAAGTGTCGATCTATAAGTTTCAATTTAGTAGTGAGAATATATGATTTTGGTTCTTCCATTCTTGAGATACTTCACTTAAAATGATGGTCTCCAGTTCCATCCCCATTGTTACAAAAGGTAACACCATTTTAGTTCACCATTTTTTATGGCTGAGTAATACTCCATGGTATACACATACCACAATTTATTGATCCACTCATATGTTGATGGACACTTGAGTTGTTTCCACATCTTTGTGATTGTGAATTGTGTGGCTGTAAACATTCAAGTGCAAGTGTTTTTTTATTTTATAAAATGTCTTATTTTCCTTTGGGTAAATACCTACTAGTGGTATTGCTGCTCAAATGGTAGGTCTACTTTTAGTCCTTTGAGTTATCTCCATACTACTTTTCATAGAGATTGAACGAGTTTGCAGTCCCACCAACAGTGTATAAGTGTTCTTTTCTCTCTGCATCAACGCCAGTGTCTGTCGTTGGGGACTTTTTAATAAAAGCCATTCTGACTGAAATTACGTGATATCTCATTGGGGCTTTGTCAGAATTCTTGATAATAATAAAATAGCACAAAAAAGCAGCCCACACTCAGTAAAAATGTAATTCACATGTTCTTTGCTTTGTTAGTGCTCTTTATACGTATATATCTCCATTTTTAACCTTTTGCATAACATATCAGAGAAACTGCTTTTATAAACTTTGGTTAGCACAAGAATTCAAATAAGCAAATAAAACAATACAGGTTTGCCTAAAATGCTTCCTATTATAGAAGTTTAACTTCAGGCCTCTAGTTTTATCAATTCCATATACAGAAATATTGCCAAAATAGTACACATTCAACTTCCTCGTTTGATACTAACCTTTGACATAACAGAAATTGTGGTTTACATTAATTTGTTATTTAAAGAAGACATTTGTTGCCTCTTTGTGTAATGTGAGATTTTACCATTGAAAGCGTATTCTATAAATGCCACTCAGGAAAATTTTAATCTTAGAAATCTGAGAAAACATTATTACACAATCTGAAACTGACAAGTTAAGTTTTCTATTGATTCCTCAAAAATGATCAAAATAGAACCCAAACATTCTTCCTTTTTTGTATACCATCTAAATATAAATTTGTATAAATATACACATTATAAATACTATGTTATATATGCTATTATCATCATTATATTTTTTATAAAAATAAATTCATATAGATCAATTTCAGTATTTACATATGATTAAAAATTAATTAAAGAAAAATATAATCCAGGTGGTATTTAACCTCTACTTTTTGATTTAAAAGGAACAAAATGCAAATACCAATTATCCTTACTATATCTAGGACAAAAATTTTCTGAAAGGGCATATAAATTTTATTTAACCCTCCTTTTTGAAACTGGAGGGGAAGAGAACTATATTCTATTGACTTTAATAAAAATTTTAAAATGTGGTGTTTTGCAATGACAAGCAGAGTGAGGTGGTCTAATTTGAAGGTCATTACTTGTATCTCACTCAGGTTGAGTGACCTTGCTTGCCTAATCAACAGAGTATTTTTTTCAGGTTGCTTGATTTAATGTCTTTATAATGACAAACGTCTGGTCTGCAGGTTGGCTACCAACCTGTATACCTATTTTATATGCATTTGTTCACTCAGGTTCACTATGCAACATTAGGATAAGAGAAAATAAAAATATGTCAAAGAAAATGAGAAAAATATATCAATTTGTGCCTACATATTTATACTGATTGACCATTACATTTAGTTCTTGGCATTCTGGCAAGATAAAAATGGAAACAGGATAGATCTGTGGTTCCCAACCCCGGAGCTTTGGGCCAGTACCAGTCCCTGGCCTGTTAAGAATCTGAATGCACAGCAGGAGGTGAGCGGGAAGCTTCACCTGTATTTGTAGGCGCTACCCATTGCTCCCCATCTCCCCTTCCCCCTCCTCCTTCTCCCACCACTGCTTCCATGGAAAAATTATCTTCCCTGAAACCAGTCCCTGGTGCCAAAAAGGTTGGGGCCACTGTTAGATTATCTAATTGTTGTGATCTGATAAAAAACAACATACCAATTCTTCAAGTGAGATCATGTTTACCCTGGTAGTAAGTCATGCAGCCAAGGTATTTATTTAATGGACAATATATTATTAAGTAGAATTCTTGAGTCATGTCATGATGGCTTATGGAGGGCTCATGGAGGGTGTCAATACGGAATTGAGGTCACATTAGTGTGGGTTTGTTGCTAATAACTTACCCCGTCGTGAGGCAAAACAACAGCTCTTCTGTTTAAGAAAGCTCATTTTGTAAGTGGATATTTAAATAAAAGTGAATACATTCACTGTTAGAAATAATGCTGGAGCTTTAATGTATAAAGTGACTTTCTTCAAGTATGCAATCAAAAACAATTACAACACCCACAATTTTATGATTTTTTTTCTTTCTAGGACAAATTGTAATCTGTAATCTCCTCAATCTTTCACACTTATATAAAATTCAATTCAAAAAACACTCATGAAGGAGTAGCTACATTTACCAGACACTTTACTGGGGTCTGAGGACATAATAGATTGGTTAGTGTTCACTTTTTCCAGTTACAAAGCTCGTGCTGAGTTGCCCTGTGTGTTGACACTCCTACTGCAGTGAATCTGTCTCTGCCAAAACCACAGTTTCAGTAATAAAGTCACTGCTGTGACAGTGTACTAACAGAGTGGAAATTTTAGAGTGTTCTTTCCTTTTATGAAAAAAGAATGTATGGACACTTTCTAATACACAGTGCTATAGTGTATGTGTCTCAGTTTACTCAGGATACTTTAACAAAATAACCATGAACTGAGTGGCTTACAAAAACACAGAAATTTATTTCTCACAGTTGTGGAAAATGGGAATTCCAAGATCAAAGTAGCAGCAGATTCAGGGTCTGGTGAGGGCCTGCTTCCTCACAAACAGCATCTTCTTACTGTGCCCTCACATGGTGAGAAAGGGCAAGAGATCTATCTGGGGTATCTTTTAAAAGGGAGCTAATCCATCCAGGGGCTCTGCTCTCAGGACCTAATCACCTCCCAAAGGCCCTACCTTCTAATACCATCACTTTGAGAGTTAAGATTTCAAAATGTGAATTCTGGAGAAGACACAAGTATTCACTTTATAGCAGTATGTTTCTAGTTCTTTCAACTTTATTTCCATGTAGAAAGTATACTCACGAAAATTTAACATTCTAAATGAGACTTTTGCTGCAGACTTCACATAGCTCTCCTCTTTTCTGAATGATTCAAACATATATAATATCTATCAGAATGAACATTTGTAAACTCAAAGTGTAGTTTTATCAGTATTTTCCCAGTGTTCAGCTGCACAACTGGATATATCTGTCAATTCTTTTCTCAAGAATTATTTGGTCAAAACTAGTTGTTTCAGTGTATCAGCATCAGTCATCCTTAATATTCTAAAGATAACATTCAGAAGAATGAAATAAAATGGAGACTTTAATCTCTTTCTTTCATATCACTCTTTTTGCAAGTAGGGAGATCAGCTTTGATAGTGGATTACTAGATGCCACATGTGTTTATCGGAACATCACAGATTAGATTTGGCACAAAAATACATTTTTCGGATCTGTAAACAGCACCAGCTGAATCCATATTTCTTGTAAGTGTCTTGCTATAGTGCTGCATGTTTTTCTTATCATACAACCAGTTTATTATAAATCCCTTTCAGCATAGTTTTCAAAGATTTGCATCTGTCACTTGGAACAGTGCATCCCGAAGGTTCACCATCATTCTGGGCCACTGGAACTTGGTTGTATTGCTGTATTTCCTGACTTAGATGCCAATAAAATATCTTTAAGTGGCTTTAAGCTAGTTGGCTTAGCTTATTTAGAGGTACTGCTATCAGCTATCTCTTGAGAGCTTACCCTAAGCTTCAAATTGGCAGCTTGAGCACGTGTGTTTGTAGAAGATAATGACCTTATTCTCTGGGGTTGGATTTTGACAACATTTCACCACTATAGCTAGGTGTAAGCAAAATTGAATTGTGTAGGATTATCCTTTTTCTCAAATTTAATGTATTTTTGGTGATCCAAGGAAGAATTGCCTGTTGAAAAAGATTATCTGACTGATGTCTGGAAAAGAAAATTCCACATAGTATTATCATTTTAGTATAATCATGTCAACTCGAATTCAAATAGATCCAGATGTCTGCTGTATCAGGCCATCTAACTGGTCAGATGCCTTTGAGAGAGAGGCTTCCCATCATCTCAACTGGATTTAATTAACAAAATAAACAAATATGCTTCGTTTTTATTCACATGTTTACTAATTACTTTGGAAAAAAATAAAGCATAATTTTAAAAAGTGATTCGAAGCTGAGACCTGAAAGATGAGTCAGTATTTCTTCAGTCAGAGTAACCCTAAAATTATAAGCAACCATGGAGGTTTTAGTGTTTTATTTCGAAGCCAGACAGTGTGCTAGTTACGTGTGTTCAAAAATGAATCAAACACACTTAGTATTCTCCAGCATTTCCTCCAGTAGTAGAGGAGACAGGTCTGTGAAGTACAATGGCAATAGAAAACTCTTATAATAGAAGTATGGATAAGAGGTCATTGGCATCCACAAGAGGAAGTGTTTCTGCCCTGATAAGACATCGAATATTCTTAGGGGAGGTGACATGAGCTAAGTTACTCATTCATTCATTTTAAAATATGTCTTATGGATGATACTTTTGTGTCCTGAATTTTTACTTTCTTTTATAACATTCTTTGAAGGATAAGTCTCTTTTCCCTCCCCAGAGAAAAGGAGGCTATTTTGTGCAGCTCCTTGGGTAATAGTCTCTTTAATCTTTTATCTGACCAAACACTTTTCCTGCCAACCTATGCTGTCAAAAAAATTGTTCTAGTGACCAGAAAAGGAGATGAGCCCAGATTTTGAGCCCAAGACACACATGTTCCTACAAGAGTGAGACATCTGCACTGTCTTCAAGGAAGGGAGTATAGTAGCTTCTAATAGGGAGGAATGGGCCCCTTCTGCATGAACACATGGTCTAGGGGAATCTGTGAATCAAGATTGTTTTAGTGTATCAGCCCAGATGTCTCCATCACATGACCAAGTCATTGTATTTCTCAATCAGAGCCTTGACTTCAAATAGGAGAACTGCCCTGATTCATTGTTTAGCTTTCTTTGAAGCTCTGATACTTTAATCATTAAATTCTTTGCTCCTCAGCTTTCAGTACTCTTCTTGCTGAAGTTAGGGCTTGCTATGCTAGCAAGGAAGCCCTCTAGCTATTAAATGTAATTTTTAATTACCATTTAATCGCTTCGTTTTATCTTTCTTCAAAGCATTGATTGCACTTAGCAACAGATACATGATTCCATCATGTTTTATGTCAGTTGTTACTCGGATCTCTCATCATTCAGATGAATGGTCCCTGCTACTGCATTCCTTCCAGTGATGTACCAACCCAGTCCACCACCAGTGAAAGTCTTAACAGTATGGCTGTCTTGTTCTAGGGTCATCTGTGCTCATTTAATACCAGTGATGAGGTCCTAAATTGTGAGCTAGTAGGTGGTTACGCTCCTGTTTTCTATCTCTTCTTTTTCTGACCACTCATAGTGACAACTATTGCAGGTTGGTTTCCCTGATAAGCAAAATCTGAAAATATTAACATGCAAGAATTTTACCATGGAGTGCTTTACAACTTTAAAAGATAATAAAATGAGGTAGGATTGGGCAGAAGGAGAAATTTAACTGCAGTGCAATACAAAGGCCTCTTCAAACTTACTAGGAGCTCTGATGCTGTGATGAACCCTTCAGCACTGCCTTCATTGTAGGTTGAGAATTGGGATTTTATTTTATTTTTTTATTTTTTTATTTCAGCATATTATGGGGGTACAGATTTTAAGGTTTCAATAAATGCCCTTTCCCCCCCCCCCACAAGTCTTAGTCTCCAGCCTGACCATCCCCCAGATGGTGCACATCTCACTCATTATGTATGTATGTACCCGCTCCCCTCCCCCCTCCCACCTGCCCAATGCCCTATTACTGTAGTTCTTATGTGTCCACTTAGGTGCTGCTCAGTTAATACCAGTTTACTGGTGAATATATGTGGTGCTTGTTTTTCCATTCTTGGGATACTTCACTTAGTAGTATGGGTTCCAGCTCTAACCAGGAAAATATAAGATGCGCTATATCACCATTGTTTCTTAGAGCTGAATAGTACTCCATGGTATACATATACCACATTTTATTAATCCATTCTTGGATTGATGGGCACTTGGGCTGTTTCCACAGCCTTGCGATTATGAATTGTGCTACTATAAACA
>VSMD01024778.1:0-61581 GCA_008750895.1 Mirza zaza | reverse complement strand
CTGAGAAGGACTTTATTTCTCCCTCATAGATGAAACTTAATTTTGCCAGATAAAGAATTCTAGGTTGGGCTTTGTTCTGTTTTAGAAGATTAAGGATAGGTACCAAATCTCTCCTGGCTTGTAAGGTTTCAGATGAGACGTCTGCTGTTAGACTGATAGGCTTACCTTTATAGGTCATTTGCTGCTTTCGTCTCGCTGCTCGGAGAATTGTTTCTTTCACGTTTACTTTGGTCAGCCTAATAACCACGTGGCGAGGTGATTGCCTTTTCACACTGAGTCTCCCTGGAGTTCTGTGTGCTTCTTGTATTTGGATGTCAAGATGTCTGGCTAGGTCTGGCATATTTTCCTCCAGTATTCCGTGAAATAGGTTTTCCAGCCCTTGTGAATGTTCCTCTTCCCCTTCCGGAATCCCAATCAGTCTGATATTTGGTTTTTTAACATAATCCCACATTTCCTGTAAACTTTGGTCTTGTTTCTTGTTTCTCTGTTCCCTTTCTTCCTCTGATTTGTTTAGAGCATAGGCATAATCTTCAAGTTCTGAGATTCTTTCTTCTGCATGGTCCATCCTGTTCTTTAAGCTTTCCACTGAGTTATGAAGATCTTTGATTGTTTCTATCATTGCCAGAATTTCTGTTTGTTTTTTCTTGATAGTCTCAATTTCTTTGGAGACTCTCTCATTCATTTCTTGTATTGTTCTTGTGGTTTCTCTATGTTGTGATTCTATTTTCTCTTTGATTCCAATCAGTTTTGTAGCAATCCATATTCGGAAATCTTCCTCTGTCAGTTTACTCAAGTCATGTATGTTGGTGTCAGACGATGGAAAATGGGTATTTTGCTTTGGAGGTAACTTTTCTCTCTGGTCCTTCATGATTCCTGTAAACTCACGCTGGTTCTTTCTCATCTGGATGTTTTATTGAGGATTGGAGATGCAGGGAATGGATTATGAGCTAAGATCAGTGGTGCTTGGGCTGCCAGGGGCCACTGAGGATCTCCACTGAGGGGTGACGACTATCCCTTTTCCGTGTGTCACCAATGGAGCTTTAGCCACTGCAGTCCCCTGGGGAGGATCCACAGAGGATGGCGCTAGCCCTCTCTTGCGCCCCTTCCCCGGCAGAGCTAAAGCAGTTGGAGACTGTAGACTAGTTCTACCTATGAGGTGAAAACTTTCTGCACTCCAGTGGCAGTTCTTGGGCCGCTGGAGTCCCTTGGGAAGGGTTCACGGAGGATGGCTCTTTCCCCCCTTTCTACTCCTTCACTGGCAGAGCTCAAGTGGCCAGGGTGCGCGGGCAAGTTTCGTCGAGGGGTGGAAATTATCCACACGCCTCCGTCCCTGGCGGCAGGGCTTGAACCGCTGGAGATCCCTGGGGAGGGACTGCAAAGGATGGCTCTCGCCCCCGGGTCTGTCCCTTCACCAGCAGAGCTCAAGCGGCTGGGGTCCGCAGACAAGATCCGCTGAGGATTGAAAACTATTGGTGCGTCCCTGCAGCGGTGGGGCTTGGGCCGCTGGAGGCCCCTGAGGAGGGTCTACAGAGGATGGCTCTCACTCCGCCTTCTGTCCCTTTACCGGCAGAGCTCAGGCGGCTGGGGACCATGGACAAGTTCCGCAGAGGGGCTAAAACTATCTGTGAGTCCCCGCGTCAGTGGGTTGTGTGACGTTGGAGACCCCTGTGGAGGGTCCACAGAAGATGGCTCTCACCACACCTTCTGTCCCTTCACTGGGAGAATTCAAGGGGTGGGAACCGCAGACAAGTTTAGCCAAGGGATGAAAGCTCTCAGCTCATTCCCGCAGAGGCGGGGCTTGGGTCTCTGAGGAACTCTGAGGAGGGTCTGCAGAGGATGGTTCTCACCCTGCCTTCTGTCCCTTCACCAGCAGAGCTCAGGTGGCTGGGAACCGTGGATAAGTTCCTGGGAGGGGTGAAAGCTATCTGTATGTCCTCGCGATGGCCGGGCGTGGGTCGCTGGAGACCCCTGGGGAGGTTCCCCGGAGGATGGCTCTGGCCCCACCTTCTGTCCCTTCACTGGCAGGGCCCAGGAGACTGGGAACCCTGGGCAAGTTCCGCCGAGTGGCAAAAACTACCTGCGCGTACTCGCCGTCTAAGCCGCAGGAAATCCCTGCGGAGAATCTGCAGAGGCTGGGACCAGCCGGCAAGTCCGCCGTGGGGGGGGCACTACCGGCACGCACCCGCAGTCTAAGCTGCTGGAACTCCTCGCGGAGTATCTGCAGAGGCTGGGACCCGCCAGCAAGTTGGGCCGTGGGACAGGAACTACCAGGGCACACCCGTAGATTAAGCTGCTGGAAATCCTCGCAGGGGATCAGCGGAGGCTGGGACCCACTGGCAAGTCCACCACGGGACAGGAACTACTGGCGCGTACCTGCAGTTTAAGCTGCTAGAACTCCTCGCGGAGTATCAGTGGAGGATGGGACCCGCAGGCAAGTTTTGCCGCGGGGACGAGAGCTATCGGCAGGCACCCGCAGTCTAAGCTGCTGGAGCTCTTAGCGGGGTATCAGTGGAGGCTGGGACCTGCTGGCAAGATCCACTGGGACGGGAACTAAAACGTGCACCCAAAGTCTATGCTGCTGGAACTCTTAGCGGAGTATCAGCGGAGGCTGGGACCCGCCGCAAGTTCTGCTGCTGGATGAAAGCTGCCTGCGCGACCCGCAGCGGCGGAGCTTGGGTCACTGGAGATCCCAGGAGGTTCCCAGAGGGTGCCTCTCCCTCCCCTCTTCCGCTCCCTCCCTTGCAGCGCTTGGGCCGCTGCCCGAGTCCACCCGGTTACTCAGTCAAATGAGCAATCTGTCTCACTTTTCTGTCCCTTCACAAGTGAGGCGTAAGCCTCTAGTGTTTATAGTTCTCCCAGCAATGGCGACCTTACATGGTGCCCTGGAGATTTCAAATTACTTTCTGCTCCTGCCTCCTCTCCAGCCTGCCTGCCCGTTCATGTTACCTCTTCACGCTGTCTTCAGGCACTTCTCTGCTTGTGTGGGCATGGAGGTTGGTGAGGGAGACACTGTTCTCCTGTAGGAAGGAGCTCACAGCCGTTCGGCTGGCCGCTAAGCGTGGCCAGCTTACACTCTAATCCCCGCAGTACCACTCGGATTCTCGGAACTTCACAGTAAATCCACTGAGTCACTTTCTTCCTTTTCCCGGTGCTGCTGCCCCTCGAAGCTTCCCTGTAGTTCCGAGAAGATGATCCTGTAGGAGAACTACCCTCTCCAGTGATTCAGGCCGCCTTCTTCACCTCCCACTCCAAGAGCAAAGAGCAAGGAGGTCATCCCTAGTCCGCCATTTTTGACCTATTATGGACTTTTTATGTGATGGCACAACACTTGACCAATAAACAATCTCTGTGCCTTCAACTTGTTTAGAGAATGCCACTAGGTAATCATTTACACATAAACATTTGTTTTAAAGGCATTTTCATTGGCACCTTACTGAAAAAATAAAATGAAATAAAATCTGCATTTAGGTACCCAGGTCAGTATGTAACAAGCTCATAATGTGGTTAAAATGTTATAAAATTAAATCAGTCAAATATTTACTGATAGAAAAAGAATGATAATAGTTCTAGGCATATATGAATTACTGGGATTCAGGAACGAGAAAGCAATATAGAAAACAAGAAAATAATGGCCATTAAGAAACTAGGCTTATAAAATCCTCAGGTTTTGAAACTAGCTCTGGCCCTCAAATAGTGATTTTAGCTTAAATGCTTTTTAATATCTGAAGAGTAGTCCCTAAGCAAACATGCCATGGAAAAAAGCTGAGAAAGACAAATTGTGCAAGATCACACCTCATTTGCTGGGATAGATTGAAAGACCACATGAAAGAAAAAGAGTTGTTCCATTTAGCTTGAACTTTCTATGAAAGCCCAGCCTTGTTAAGAGAGAGTTGGGACGCATGAAGGCAGTGACACATGAAATAAGGAACAACAAGAAAACAACTAAAAAGAAGAAGAAGGGTAGTGTGGTGGTATTAACTAAGTGATTTAAAGTAGCAGAAGGAAGTGAGCAAAGCAGAGAAAAAGTAAATGTAATAACTCTCTAATCTGTTTCAAAAATATGGTCATGAACAGCTGCATGCATCTCTGTGTAGTATGTCTCCACAGGTATTGGATAATTCTTTTTGCATGTGAAGCAAAGAACAGCAAATTACCTACTGTACTGTGCTTTGGTGGTGCCCAAAGGCATGAAGGTAACACAGTGAGTACACAGATTTCTGGCTGAAGGGAGCATATATGAACAGCAGAGCCCAACTAAAAGCCAACCTGCCGAAGAATACAGCAGGAGTGGAGATAAATAGCAGAGATGGAAAATAAATTTCTTGCCCAATTGTTTAGAGGTATTTTACTAAGGAGAATTGCAAAGAGAATTTCAGGCTGAAAGGAAAATATATTCTTAGCTTAGTTTCTTGTTTATTTGAAATCTAGATGGAAAAATTATAAGACTCATTGGTACTTTCAGTAGTTCTTTACATTAGAAATAAATCCTTTTCATTAATGTTCATGTTCCCCCCAAATTCATATGTTGACATCCTAACCCCCAGTGTGAATTTTTGGGAGTGGGGTCTTTGCAAATACCCCATGAAGGAAGAATCCTCACGAATGGGATTAGTACCTTTATAAAGGAGGCACCATAGAGTTTTCTCACCCCTTCTGCCATATGAGGACACAGCAAGAAAATGGTCTTCTATGAAACAGGAAGGGGGCCCTCAGCAGACATGAAATCTGCTGGCACCTTGATCTTGGACATCCTGTACTCCAGAACTGTGAAAAATAAATGTTGTTTAAGCTATCCAATCTATAGAATTTTTGTATAGTAGCAAAAATGAACTAAGACAACGAATAAATGAAGAATATATTAGTATAATAAAATTAATCAAGGTATATGTCATGGGTTGAATTGCATCTCACAAAATTTATATGATGAAGTCTTAATCCTCAGACTATGACCTTGTTTGGGAATAGTGTTATAACTAAATGTAGTTAGTTAAGAAAAGATCATACTGGAGTAGTGTGGACCCCTCCCTGATATCCTTATAAAAATGGAAAATTTGGAAAAAAGATACACACACACAGGGAGAACTCTATGTGACAATGAATACAAAGGTCAGATTAATACATCTACAAACCAAAGAACACTAAAGATTGCCAGCAAACCACTGGATGCTATGGGTGAGCCATAGAATAGACTTTGTTCCCTCTGAATAAACCTGCTTAGTTTGTTCAGAGGGAAAAAATCTTTGGTGACACCTTGATCTCAGATTTCTGGCATTTGGAACTATGAGACAATAAATTTCTGTTGGTTAAGCCACCTAGTTTGTGGTACTTTATTAATAATACCATAGCTTTAGTAAATGAATACTGTGTGTTACATTTTCAGTAGGAAGAAATGACATTTATTCTCATAGTTTAAAGTTGCCTTTTAACTGAATCTGAGCAAGAATATAAAGTGACAAGTCAAGAAAAAATGTATAATTGCTTATGCTATTTGGTACTGGATACATCATAAATGAGATACAACCAAAAGTTATCCCCACAAGTATATTAACCTAGGTAGATATTAATATTTGATGTTCTTTGAATATCAGCCACTTCTAGGGATCTACCTGTTGATATTTTAAAACTAAATTAATGCATTTTATTGGTCATTTTAATGAAGGAAAAAAATCTCCCATACTAGACCAATTACTTATGCATGCTAATTTGCCCAAATTGTGTACATAGTAGAAAGAGAAAATTATTATTTTCTACAATGCTAGACTTTGAAATGGAAATATGTATGTAATGCTGAAAATTCTATCATTTTGTAAGAATATTATAATAGAAATCTATTTTTCTCTGGAAATTTTTATAAGTATTTGATCAGTAAATAATAAACCAACAGCCCTTCTTCTAGAGAACTGATTTCCCATCCAAAAAAAGAAAACAACAAACAAACAAACAAAAACTTTCAAAAGTGCTTTAAAAGTATTATTAGTGTTTATAATTATTTCCATTAAAAATAATAATCACATAAATATTATACCTTGAAATTTCATCAGCTTTTTGGTATACAATATTTTCTTCTCTTTATTTTTCAGTATATTATAGGGGTGCAAACATTTTGGTTACAAGTAATGACTTTACATTGCCCAAGCCAGGGCTACAGGCATGCCCCTCCTCCATACACCTCATCCATTAGTTGCATGTTTACCCACCCCCAGCCCCCACTTGACCAACACCCAATAAATATTACTATCATGTATCATTAGTATTGATTAGGTTGAACCAATTTAATGATAAGTATATGTAGTGCTTATTTTTCCATTCTTGTGATATTTTACTTTGAAGGATGGGATTAAGCTCTACCTAGGATATTATAAGAGGTGTTAGATCACCATTGTTTTTTATGATCGAGTAGTATTCCATAGTATACATATACTACATTTTATCCATCCACTCATGTATTTAAGGGCACATATGTTGTTTATACATTTTTGTAATTGTGAATTGTGCTGTCAAAAACATTCAAGTGCAGATGTCTTATTATAGCACACAAATCAGCGGCATTCATATATGCCAATAACAGTCAAGCCGAAAATCAAATAAAAAATGCAACATCTTTCATAATGTCTTCAAAGAAAATTAAATATCTAGGAATATATTTAATGAAAGAGGTAAGAGAAATATATAGGGAGAACTATGAAACACTGAGAAAAAATATTGTAGATGATCTAAACACATGGAAAAATCTACCATGCTCATGGTTTGGCAGACTCAATATTGTTAAAATGTCCATACTATCTAAAGTAATCTACATAATTAATGCAATATCTATCAAAGTACCATCATCAATCTTCACAGATATAGAAAAAATAATTCTACGCTTTGTAAAGAACGAGAGAAGACCTCATATAGCCAAAGGAATCTTAAGCAAAAAGAACAAACTGGGAGGTATCAGTCTACCAGACTACAAGCTTTACTACAAGGCTATAGTAATCAAAACAGCATTAAACTGGCACAAGAACAGAGACATAGACCTTTGGAACAGATCTGAGAACCCAGATATAAATCCACCCACATATTGTCATCTAATCTTTGACAAAGCAGACAAAAATATACATTAGGAAAAAGAATCTCTATTCAATAAATGGTGCAGGAAAAACTGGATAACCACATACAGAAGATTGAAATTGGATTGCCACCTCTCACGTCTCACAAAAATCAACTCAAAATGGATAACAGACTTAAACCTAAGGCATGAAACCTTAAGAATTCTAAAGGAAAATGTTGGAAAAACTCTTATAGGCATTGGACCAGGGAAATAATTTATGAAGAAGAGCCCCAAAGCAATCACAGCAGCAACAAAAATAAATAAATGGGACCTGATCAAATTAAAAAGCTTTTGCACTGCCAATGAAACTATCATTAGACTGAATAGACAACCTACAGAATGGGAGAAAATATTCACATGCTACACATCTGATAAAAGTCTAATAACAAGACTCTATATAGAACTTACGAAAATCAACAAGAAAAAATCAAACAAATCCATCAATAAATGGGCAGAGGACATGAACAGAAACTTTTCAAAAGAAGACAGAATAATGGCTAGGAAATACACAAAAAATGTTCAACATCTCTAATCATTAGGGAAATGCAAATGAAAACCACAATGAAATTTCACCTAACTCCAGTGAGAATGGCCTTTATCAAAAAGTTCCAAAACAACAAATGCTGGTGTGGATGTGGAGAGAGAGGAACACTCTCACAATACTGGTGGGACTGTAAATTAGTACAACCCCTGTGGAAAATAATTTGGAAATACCTCAAAGAGCTAAAAATGGAAACATCATTTGATCCAGCAATCCCACTACTAGGCATCTATCCAAAGGTATACAATATTTTCATGTTAATTATTTCCTATGGCATACACTTAGCTATTCCCATGCTAAGGATTAGTATCTCTCAGCTGATGTTTTATACAAAGCTGAAAAACATTTAAGTACATTAAAAAAAGCTTTCAGGATATTTTTCTACAATAAAACTTAAGTCTTATTTCCTTTAGGGATTGCCCTGTGTCATTCCTTCCATTTGGGTTTTTTCTCTACTTCTGCTTTATAAATAGTGCATTTTGTACAGTTGCATATCAATGAGAAGCAAAGAGAGTGGACTTCCTCAAAAGTCTCTAAAGACCAGTTTGAAATATTTAATAAGACATTTTAATACCAAGCAAATACTCTCTCAGATTGCAAGTTGTTATGCATGACTTGTCAAGGTTCACAGTGCTATTAAAATCTCAAGAGATTCAATGTTAAACAAGAACTTGGAGTAAAAATAAGCTGAAGATTTATGAAGGCTGAGAGTACCTCTTTGAAATAATCTCAGAGGGCTTAATTCTCAGAAGATTTTCCAAGGAACTGTAAAAAAGCAATAGTCATCAAGATACCACTTAAATTTTATTCTTCACAAGAGGACTGTAATTTCACCAACAGAGCAGTAACATTGGCTTCTAGTCATTGTGTAATTTGATAAAGCTTTGGGTATTCACTCAACAGGCATTGGGTAAGAATAAAAATTCTTTCTGCAAAAACACTTATGAAACGTTTGAGCTGATTGACAAAATAAAATTCACTATTCTAACTATGTTTTAACTATTTATTTTAAATCATGGCTATTGCTAATTTCTGTGTACATTCAACAAGATCATATTCATGGAACTACCTAATGTGAAATTTCACATCCCTCTGTAAATTTTATATTCTATTCCTCAAATGGCAAAAATAATCATTGGGGAAATAATGTGGATTGAGTGCCAATGATGTGGGAAGCCCTGTGTTACAAGCCATTAAATTTAATAATAAGATTAATCTATTAAGAAAATTACATTTGATGCCATTTTACAGAAAAAGACATTAAGGTTAGAAAATTATACAGTTGACAATTACAGTAGGAAGAATTCAAGCTCAGACCAATCTATTTTGATAAGTTACATTTTTTTCCTATATACTCCATTGCTCCATCCAGATATGATCTTGTTGAATCCTGTTTGATAGTCATATTATTTCCTGTCTTTTTCTCCTATGTGTTCCTTGATGAGGTATAATGACAGTCCAGATGTATCTACCTGGGGAGAAGCAGTTTCATATGCCATCTCCACAGCAAAGTCCAAGCCAGTGAATAATATCTTTGTCAAATGAAATTGTCCTATAGAATAATTAGAAGAAAGTTATCTCCAGGTACTGACAACACTGTTGTGCTCCCCTGCAACCTTGTAGAATGCTCATAATTCTCTTCATGGCTGTACAGAGTAAATGGCCATAGTAAATGTTGACTAGACTGACCATATGCCCACCAGTCTCACATATCTTATAAATAAATTTGCATATTCTCTTGGATCAACTTTCTACCCTGTCCTGCTTTGCTATGTTTGCAGGACACTAATACCTGTCATTGGCATTGATTAGCTTTCTTTACCAACTGAACAATGGGAAGTAATAGAGGGAAAATATAAAACAATAAAAGTCAATCTCCCTCTGTCTCCATTTCTCTGTCTCTCTCTCTCCTTCCCTCTGTCCCTCCCCCCCTTCTTCTGCTTTGGGTGGTATCTCTGGCAATGACTGCAGCTCTTCAACGTCTCCAGCTCCCTCTCAGCAGACCCCTTCCATGGCACATCCTATGGGATCAGATATTACTACCCTCCTACACTTAGAAGAGCTAAACTCCTTCACTCATTGTCTCACAGTGTATTATTTAATGTTTCAAGTCCTCCATTTTTGTAACTCTTTCCCTTCACTCAATTCCCTCTATTCATCTACTTGCAGCAGATTTGTTTTTTTTTTTCCTCACAGAACCCTGATTGTCATAAAATCTCTGTATCAAGAGATTGCTCCCTAACATTCCTGCATTCATTTTATAAGAGTAATGACTACCCACCATCAAACAAGAAGCTTAAGTTCTGTATTTAATTCTACTATAGTGAGTACAGGTTGAGCAATCCTTATCTGAAATGCCTGGGACCAGAAATGTTTCAGATATTGGAAGTTTTTCAGAGTTTAGAATATTTATATATACATAATGTGATATCTTTGGGATGGTACTCAAGTCTAAACATAAAATTCATTTATGCTTTATGTACACCTTATACCCATAGACTGAAAGTAATTTTGTATAATTTTATGTAATAATATTATACATAAAATAAAGTTTGTGTACATCAAACAATCAGAAAGCCACCCATGTAGACAATCTGTAGTTGTTTGGCATCATCATAATTCCTGACTCTGAATTTATATGCTACTAATAAACAATCATTTTCTTATACTTATTCACACATAAATACTTAACAGTAAGAAATATGGCATATCATTAATGCAGTGAAAAAATAGTGTGTTTGGGGTAACTAAGCAATACAGTAGCATCACCAGACTACTCATATTAGCTGTTAAATTCAAAGGTTGCTGTACACTTTATTTTTTATGTTCCTTTTAGTGTAGAAGCAATATCAGAAATAGTCGAGGGAGTAGAAAGTAGATCCTCTAGGGAAGAGGAGGCATTCTGCTGCCTTTTAAAAATGTTTCTTCCAAAGTCACTCATTAACAATGCTTTTTGTCTTAGAAATTTCTCTTTGATTTTATACACTGAAATGATTTTTTGTTCTGTTATGAATTCACACTGCTCTAGTTTTTCAAAGAGCCCACCACTTATTTTCACTGTGTCATCTATAGGCATTTTTTCTGCAGTGTAAACAATGCCATCTTCATTGTCATAGCAGTGCTCGAAAAGTTTCAAATTTGGGACCATTTCAGATTTCAGATTTTCAGATTATGTGTGTTCAACCTGTGCTTTCAAATGAGAATCTGGATGTTCTATACCTTCAATAGCTTGAATTATTCGGCATATTGGAATCTAACAAATATATCATCTAGAGAGATATTCATTGCATGAAAAATAAAATGATGAGATTTTTGGGGGGGAATGATTCATAATGTTGAAAATTTATATATATGTATATAATTATATGTTTATATGGTGTTTAAAAACTCAAATACTTGTCAAAGTATTCTACCAGTTATTTTTCTTTTTATCTATGAAATGTTTTGGAGATTGTTTCTTGAAAGAAGTTTATTTTCTTTTAATTAATGGAGTTGGAAAGTGATGATCCTACTAACAAGAATAATACAGTTTTTTTACTGAACAATTTATTACATCACTGCATTATCAGAATTAAATATTTCCTGTTTAGCATTTGTAGTAATTAAGTCCATTGCATTGTTGCTAATTTTATATTAATTTCTTATTAAAAATATTAATGTGTATCTATAACCTGCATTAATTTTCACTCTTTGAAAATTATTCCATTGGAAAAATAAAAGTTGTTGCCAAGTCCAGAATTTTCTAGATAATATAATATCATTTGGGCTAAATTTTTATTTAACAATAACAACAAAGACAAAAACTTAGCCAAAAAACAAATAGGCAAGTAAATAATAACAACAAAAATACCAGGGATCGATAGAAATATTTTGTCCCTGTTTATTCAAAATAGTTGTCAATATTTCAAACTAATAAATGGTTATAATATATATTAATAATCCATATTCATAATACATACAGTAAATGTTATATATAGTCAAATATGTATAAATATATGTGTATATGTATGTGTGTATGCGAACTTATATGCGTACGATTGACATTCAATTTTTGAGTTCAATCACTGAGGAAATAACACCAGTTTATTTTTTTATTTTTTGTCAAATAGTTGGAATTAATAATTTATAAAGATTATAATAGCACAGTCTATGTATATTTAAAGTAACCCAAAAACAAGATAAAGAGAACCATACAGATATAATTAAAAGCCACCTAACTTCTTCATACCCATGTGTACTCCTACGAGATCTGCTAGCCCACTATAGCTACTCTTCTTTTACTTACTAGTATTTTATTCATTATAAATTATCTGATTTCACATTTGAAAATGATATATTGATACACCACAGTGAAAGATAACGAAAGTGCTGCATCTAAATAACCCCCAATACCTCTCCTCACCATACAGAATTTTAATTACATGCTAGTATTTGTTTTATCACGATATATGAAATGGTTAAATCCTTATTTCTTGCTTAATTTTAAGCAACAAATATTATGCCCTTAATGATTTCTATGGAAATATACATTATTCAGCATCCTTTAACCCTTGATTTTTGTCAGTTATATAATTATTTTAGATCATTGTAGTAAACAATATTATATTCTTTCTCTATAACAAATGACTTCTATACTTTTTCTATGGTTTAATTTGAGAGACTGAATACATAAATGGGCAATGGTCAAATCGATTATAGAACTTGACCCACAATCTGCAACAACCAGAACAGTAAACTAACTCATTATCTTTAGTAGCCAGTGGCCACACATGGTCTGGACTAGATTAATAAATATCAGTTTCCCTAATTTTTATACCACTTCCAATTTAGGACCAATAATAGAAAGCCAAATATGCATTTCTAACCAACCACATAGGATGGCCTACTTCTGGTTAATCCTACAGCGCCCCCATGCCAAGAGCTTCCACTGAGGGTATAACTGAAACCTTCCATTTTTTTTCTACGATAAAATATTCCCAATTACCTGGCCTTTGAATTTCTGCCAAAATGCTAACTCCTTGGCTATAGGAAGCTTGAAATAAATAACCTTTGCTTGTTGACATTTGGTGGTCTTCATTTGTTTCTACAGATTAAAGAAATCAAGATGTAATAAGCAGTATTTAATTAAGAAAAAGGTATTATTGGATAAACCAACCAATGAGTCTTGAATAATTTTTAAAAGCTGCAAATACCTGTATTTTTAAACTTTTGCCACCAGAATGAGAACATTTAAATTGCCAAAATCAAATACCTCTTCAGAATTATTAAATGTATTTGCCATGTTTTCTCATTTTCTTTATCTAATATAGTTTTCTCTCTAGAGATATTGTATAGTTTTTACTATTAGTAGTTTACTGAAGTTCATAAAACTGCATCCACTGCAGTTGTTAATTTTTACTAGTCTTTCCATATCAGAAATTTTGTAAATTATTTTGAGTCCTTTCACATCTGAAAACACCTTTATTTTTTCCCATATTTGAACATGTTGCTACTAGGATCAAAGTAGAATTTTTTATATGATTTGCTATTGTCTTCTTATTTCCATCTTTGCTAATGAAAAGTGTAACATAAATATATATATATATATATATTTGCACTGGCCAGGTGTGGTGGCTCATGCCTGTAATCCTAGCACTCTGGGAGGCCAAACTGGTAGAGCAGATTTTAAAAAACAATACTTGGAATCACTAAGTTTTCCATGCCTTTGTAAGTCTCAGTTTCAGTGAGCGCTTTAATCACACAGACTCTAAGTCAGAGTGTAAATTTTGTTATAAAGCAGTGGCAAGATAGGTACTCTTATATTTCTCTCCTAAAAGGACAATAAGGAACTATCCCCATTAAATCTCTTTTTGTTAATTGCATTGATCATATTGATTATTTTAAATTAGAGAAATAAAACAAGTTTTTGATAGGAAAAATAAATACTACTCCAATGCCATTTCCCTTAAGAAAAGTGACCTTTAACAGTGTCTTGTATATCTTTCCACGATTCTATCTCTGCACATTCAAAGTTCTATACTGTAGTTGTGTGTATATACTATACAAAACACCATGCAGTTTTTCTTCCACCTAACAATTTGTTGTAGACATTTAAATGCCAACTGTATAAAATATATTTTTTTAATTTAGGTAATTTAATTGGAGGATATAATTGAAAGAATTTTAAAAATAAGCAAATAATCAAGATTTGAGTGTGTACAATTGTTCTGAAAAATAAGTGAACATAAGAATGCATATGAGTGGTGTCCCTGAATAAGGGACCTGAAATAATGGAATAGAAAAAAAAAATGACATTAAGATGCAACTGAAGAATTTAAAATCCAGTACTAAAGAACACTTGAGTGTAACAATTAAAATTATGTACAGCTTCACATATGAAGGGAATATTATACTGAATTTATAGTAAATTATTGAACTTTATAAAGAACAGATTCTTTATTCTGTTCTTATGTAATACATATTTTATATAATATATAATTTTAATAGCTACATTATATTCCACATTGCTTATTGATGCATGTTTAGAGTTTTCTAGTTTTTTTGTGTCGGTTTTCCATTGCTGTGTAACAAATTACCAAAAAGAGTTGTGTACCATAAAAGCCATTCCATTTGCTTATGTATGTGTGGATGTTTGCTTGTTTCTTGGTATTTACGTGTACTACTGTGATAAACTTAAAGAGCAGCTCTCCCTTTCTGAAAGAACACAACTTCCCTGACATGCCATGGTGTTTTCGTATAGCACAGCAGTGGAAGTTTCAGAGAGGCCCTTTAGCTTGCTCAGGCAAGATAAATCTAGACTCAACTTCACAGAGTTCTCTCCTTGTCAGGGCATAAGAACAAGAATAGTTTATACATACTAGAGCATGTAATGAAATTGGCTGAGAGAAACTCAATGGATCTCAAGAAGGCTTGCAATTAAGACAAAGAGAATGAAGCCCTGACCATTGAAGACTGAGCAAAGAAAACCAGTGGGAACAAAGAAGACTGGTAGAAAGTACTGACAATAGTCTTCCTCACTATGTCTTTCCCTATACGATGTGCCATCACCCTCCACCTGATCCCAGTGTTTTCTTCTATACACAATTGCTGTGCATTCCTGCTATACCTGATAATTGTGCATTCACTCTCTACCTCATCATTGTGACTTTCTCTACACCAGATCACCTGGCATTCCTTCTATATCTCATTGCTGTGTTTTCTCTTTATACGTGATACCATGCCTTCTCTCTATACCTGGTCACTTTGCCAGGTAAAGTGGCAAAATACCTGGCCACTGTACCTTTTAGCTATACCTGATTGCAATGTTTCTACTTTACTTCTGACACCTGTGCCTTCATCACTTTATACCTGGGCACTATGATTTTCTGTACACCTGATCCCTGTGCCTTCACACTAGATCTAGTCACTATAATTTTTTTCTCTATATTATGATCTCGTGCCTTCACTCTGTATCTAATTGCTGAGCCCACACTCCCTACACCTGACGTTGAGCTTTCTATACCTGATCACTGACATTTCACTCTATATATGACTACAAGGAAATGAAGAAAGCTATCCAAACTGTGCCTCAGAAAACAAATTAGATATTCCAAACAGAGTTAGAAATCAAGCTCAATTAAAAGTGAGGCTGATCATTGCACATATGGGCATATGGGTTTTTAGAATAAAATTTCAGCAGTATACATTCTGATACATTAATTTCATCCTTTTTGTTTAAAAACTTTGTCAACTTAAAAATTGTATAATAATTTCAATTTATGTGCTTTTATTAAAATATAGGGATAACTGCATAGAATTATTACTGATTATTATTTTCAGTGGTAATTGTGTAATGACAAGTATCTTCTTTGAGACTTGGTTTCATTCTGTTTTCAATAAGAAAGAAAGAAATAACAACAAAAGGTAGTCATTATTAGGATGTATTTATAAGTTGTGGTTGATTTGTTACAAAATAAAAGGTAACAAACACAGAAGAAAATCTAAGAGAAAAAAGAAGAAAGTTATGAGACTCAAAGATTTTTGTCAGTTTACGAGTCATCAGTTGTCCCATGTGTCACCTCATGGACATTGCAATGTACTATGTATAAGTGTAGCGCCAGCCTAACTTTATTGAAATGATCTCATCCTGCAGATTATGCCCCAGGGTAATGATTTTAAAACGGCTACTTAAATCCTGGCAGATGTCCAGAGTGAAGGTCCCAAGATGTTTGGGCAGAACTAAATCAGTGCTCCAACAAGGGGTTCAGTAAAGTCAGCACAGCTGGTACCTCTCCTTTTTGCTCTGCAACAAGGAACACAGATGCAAATGGAGTGGGCTTGGGACTTTAGAGATTGGAGGTTTAAAAAAGAAGACATGAAATATTAGAGATATGTCAGTACATCTTCAAGAACAAGGAACCTTGTGCATTTTAAGGATCAAACAGTAAAACTTCATCTTTTCTTTATCTGCAAAGACAAGTTTAAGTGTTCCATTGAACCTAAAATTTATTAAATATATACTCATATCTGATAAAATAAAATATTTATTCCATCTCTCATAAATTAAAAAATATTATTTCTACAAACTGTTCACTATGTTAAATGCTTCTCAATGATGTTTAATAGATAAGTATATTTTATTAATGTCCAGAAAAGATAGAGATTTATGTATTTTCATAAGGAAATCTTTATTTGAAAAAGAAAGTTATGAAGTTTCTTTTCAGCCAAATTGCACTGTGATCTGGTATGATATTATTTGAAACAATTTATATATATATAAAGCATTTAGAAAAAATAGAGTGACGGAAACACAAACAAATTTAAGTTCACACTACAAACTCTTGATTCTAGGTGAAAGGCTATAATTGCATAAATTTGGGTACATATCCATAAACATAGAAGGGACAAAATGAGTCTTGTACTAAAGAAAAGAGATTTATTAATACACACAAAATAAACACTGTTATCAGCTTTTTATTAATAATGATATGTCTTTGCAGTATTATTAATGATCTTAATCATTTATGATGTTCTTTTCATGTAAGAATTGCAATGTCATTTATAAATACAATTTTATTCATCCTATCTTTGTAAAATGCCACATGCTTGACTGATGACTCAAAAAGCATGTTATTTTTTTCTTCGTACGGTGATAAATCATAGCATCAACTTATTGTCTCCTATTTCTTAAGTCTCATTCCTGAAAAACTTGGCCATTTGATAAAATTATAGAAAACTAAATTTAAAAAGTATTTCTATAGAATAATTGATAAAAGATGGAAAAGATCATCAAGACTGGCATGATAATATATAGCATAACACAGAAAAAAAGGAAAATGAAAAATCTTAAATCTGCATTGAAAAAATATGTGCAAGTTTCTTATGGACCAATTCAGGGTACATTTACCCTCCATAGTATTATAATGTCATTCTGTCCACATATGTTCACTTTGTTGAAACTGATTAAATATTTAAATGAATTTTTTAAATTAATAATATATATTAAATAATATAACTGCCAGTACCTTTCTAGGCACCCAACATAATTCAAGTAGTCTTCTAAATTAAGGCTATAAAACAGAGGTTTCTTTTAAAAATGAGAGCCAGTATGGCTCCCCAAGTAACCCCATCATTATTCTTTCTGTAGGAACAAATAATCTTATTTTATCCACCAATTTTCTTCAGTGTTTTTATAATATTGTTCATTTGAATGTGGCAATTAATATTTATACACCACGATTGTTCACCTCACCAGATAGAACCTATTTTGGTTATAAATTATATGGCATGATCATTCGAACATTACGAAATTCTCTTCAGAAGTGACTGTAAATTTAACAAATGTATTTCTTAATTTATGTTTCTACTTTGAAATTTTATCATTCCCTTATCATGCATGTTTCCTAGGGCAGTAGTTCTTAACTGAGAGTAATTTTGCCCCACAAAGGGCATAAGGCAATGTCTGGAGACATCACAATTTGGTGGCGGTGGAAGAGATAAAATTGGCACCCACTGGGTGGGTGTCCCTAGAGACTAGGGATACTGCTAATCATCCTACAATGCACAGGGCAGCTCCTCACAACAAAAAATTATCAAGCCCAAAATGTCAATAGTGGAGAGATTTAAAAACTCTTTCCTAGGATAATACAATTTTCTAGATAATATAATTTTCTAGATAATAGTTGAAATTACATTGTATAAACCAAAAAGATAAAGAAAAACTTTATATTAATACTAAACATGCTTCAAAAACCAGTTTATTTTTGCATCTTTCTTTATTAAACCATCCAGAATGCCACAGAATAGTTCTGCTGATTATTGCCCACAGACAAGAAGTATACAACCACATCATGCTTTTCTCACTGGCAATATTACACACTGCAATTACTTGGAATGGTTCCGTGATCATTACTTCACACTGTTGAGACATGAGAAACTGTAAGTTGTTAAAATCTTGCACATTCAAGAAGTCTCTGCTGCTGCCTTCTCTTTATGCTCAAATCATATTTTACAAAGCTATATAAAGGAACGTATCATTTGCATGATGTTCCTGTTTTTTCCCCAAAACACGCAGACACACACACACACAAACACATACTCCTCATTGAACTACAAACTCACAGGGAAGAAAGGAGCAGTTTTCATCAGCACATCTTCTATGTGGAATGCCTACTTTCTCTCATTTTGTAATTGACAAACCCAAATTCATTATCTAAGATCCATCAAGGATGTCTTCTCTAATCCATAAGCTGAGCTCCTTGTCCTACTCTACAGTTCTTCTATTTTTGTGCTTATCAGAAACCATATTGGAGTTTTCTGTTTATATGTCTGCAGTCTGCTTAAAGATAGTGGCCTTGTTTTATTTACCATTATATTACTTTCCACTATCATAGCTCTCAGCACATAAAATGTCTTTGCTCTGTCTTCTTCTCCAGAAAGAACTGGATGGATATAAAGAGATAGATTTTTTAAATGACTGGATGATTGAAAACCCAATTAACGAGTACATGGTATAAACAAAGATCTTAGCCACTATATGGTAAGAGAAATTTTGTTGCATATCTACATTATTATTAGCCTTTATTAAGTATATCTTTAAATTAAGTGTTGGTGTTATAAAAATTTTTATCACAAATTTAGATTTCACTTTTTATCATTTTATAAACATATATATTTATATAAATATATATTGAATAGGGAATAATTCATTTCTTTCATACCAGATAAGTCAAAACACATTTTTTAGAAGTAACCACCTTCAACAGTGTGTGTGTGTGTGTGTGTGTATGTTTCCTTCACATAGATATTTCCTGTGCATGTTCATGCACATGCTGCCACAAATCTGTATTCTCCAACAAAACTGAATTCTCTCGGTAACACATAAGGGAAGGCTGGATATTGGTTAGAAAGCTATCAGTGTCTACCCTAAGGAAAGAAAAATTATCCTATGTATTTATAACAATTTCATTTTAATGTGTATATGTATGTAGTCCAAAAGGCACACAGAACACTAGCTGCCATAGATGAACAGACACTTTGTCTATCAGGAATATAACAACTATCCTCTAATTGTTCCCTTGACTCTGGTTTTATCTCCCGAAATCTCTTATAATGGATATTGGCAAACTTTTTCTGCAAAAGGCAGTGCAGTAAATATTTTAGGCTTTGTGAGCCAGCCATATGGCCTTCATCCCAACCATCCAACTGTGCCACTGCAGTACCAAAACTACTGTAGATCATCTTCAAATGAATGAGTGTGGCTGTGTTCCAGTAAAACATTATTTAAAAAAACAGAAAGCAGGCTATATTTACCTTCCTTTCTATTATTTGCGTATCTTTGCTCTACAATATCACTAGCTTTTTATTTCTAAAATCAGAGTTAATGTGAATCAGAGTTATCAGTCATTCTGAAGCACACAGTGTAAAGTGAGTTTCTCCCTACACTAACTTTCATACTATCTTCACTATCCATTCATTTTACAATGTGCATTATATTCTACTACAGCGATTTTTATGTATTTGTTTTTCCACAATAATTAATTCATAAAAACATATATGCACACTACTAAAATATAGTTTTCAATATTCAGCCTATGGCTTGCTGTAAAATTATTCTTTCAATATACTCTTGCCTGAAACCAGAGTAGTACAGAGACTTAAAACATATTCTGTATTGTCATTTTACTCTACTCCTTTTAGATATTATTTTTTGTCCTTTAACAGTACTCGTCTCAGTAACAGAACTTAAGAATATTAGCAGTCCCCCATTCTCATCCTCCACCCCAAGTCCTAGATGAGGACTTTAAAATGTTTGACTGGTTCCCAAGCCCTCAACCCCATAGCCTTTGCTGTAATAATAATTCCTTTATGCTTCATGATTCTTACTTAGACTGTAAAGGATTTTTTTGCTTCATAAAAAGTAACCATTCACAGTTAACTCTTTGTTTATACACACACACAGACACAGATACATACACATACACACATTTATTTCAGAGTTCACTACTGATAGCTTTTATCCTCTTCTTGTCATTTTCCTTAGCTTTTAGAACTCTGTTTTGATTCTTTTCAACTATTTTCAATTTCAACTATTTTCTCAAATATTTTTCTAGTTTAGGTAGGAGGATTATACACCTTCTGGATCATTCTCCAAATATTTACTTCATCCTAGCAGATAATTTTGACTGAACAAAAAATTCGAGGTTTCAGCTTTTTCACTGTAGGCTATAAATGGGATTGAACTCTTGGCTAGATTCCAGTATTTGAAGTAGCAAATATGAGGTGAATACATATTTTTCCTAGTAGGTAATTTTTAAAAATCTGAAAGTTTGTAAAATTTTCTCTCTGTTTTTAGGCTTTATGAAATTTACCAGTATTTACCTATGTTTTATTTTTATTCTATTAAACTTTCCTGGAACTCAGAAAATCTGTTAAATTTGTAAATTCATTATAGTCTTTGCTTCAAAGAAGAAGATATCATTGTTCCTTTCCTCCATTTGTTATTTTTGTCATTGTTGTTGTTCTCTAGGAAAACATGTTATTCATATGATAGTTCTAGTGAATATGGACTCTAAGTCTCTTTTTTTCATACAAGTCCATAATTTTATATTTTTGCTTTGTGATTATTAGCTGTTTCTTTCAGTCTGATTTATTCTTGAATACTAGGACAGTGATTTGGGTCTAAACAGAGACCATTCATGCCTTCAATCCATATATTGATTTTTTTTTATTATTTACTTATTTGTTTAAAAAATGGCTTCAAGTTACAGAAATCTCTTTGTGATGTCCTTAAAGAGCTTCTAGCATTCTTAGGATCTACTGTTCAGTACTGTGTCTTTAGGTAAAGACTGCTTTGACTGTTTTATTCTCCCTGGCGCTTTGTTCTCTATGGTTATGTTTGTGTCTTTTATGCTCAGTGGGGCTCTTATGCAGCTCCTGGAAGTAGCTTACCAGTTGCATTCCCACAAGTGATAGAGCCCAAGAACTCTTTGCCTTTGTAAGGCAGTGCGGATTGGCTGATGGGCTGTCAATCCCTTAACATATGGCATGGGAAGAAATTCTGTTCTTGGATTTCCATGCACACTTTCACCCAACAGGGTTAACAGTGCTGAACCCTTTAATTCCGTCTCAACTCTCCTTGGAGACTGATAAGCCTGAGAGTATTCTGGGCTTTTCCCCAAGGTCTCAGAAGCTGCTCTATGTTCTACTACAGCCCAGAGGGAACCAGTAGCTCAAGACAGCTAAAATGAGCTAGAGTTCTGGAGTGGGAAGGAAAGATGCTGCTATCTTTCATTTAAAAATCTTATGCATATATTCAAATTATAGAGTGATTTGATGGGTGACTATAATAACCTTAATTTAAAATAACTCATATATATGCAGTAAAATTAAATATATAAGATCTATACTCAAAAATGTGTTGTAAAGCTTAGAGTGTCTCAAAGACAGTCGAAAAAGTATTACCACAACTGAACTTTATTTTAATTATATTTTTAAAATCATAATATGAGATACAAATAAAATTAAAAAGCTATATCACAGAAACCCGAGTGAAGGGAAAGTCCCAGATCATTAGAGAAATTCAAGACCTGGGACATCATGTGTAGACTGCATTGTAGGATTTGTTTTCAGGCAAACCTGGAATAATTTGTCCTTGGCCATTTTGTAGATATGTGAATTTGGAAAAGGGACTTACGTACTCTATGCTAGTTTACACATCTTTAAAATGATATTCAAAACATTTCAGAGATTTTGTATAACCTGAAATAAATAAAGTATGTAAATGCATATGAATATTTGAAAAGTTGTATTGATTAATATAGCAATTATTTCTATTAATACTATTATTATTTGTTCCTAAACTGCAAGATTAAAAGATAGCAAACAATTTCATACATTCTAACATCTTTCTTCTGTGCAAATTGTCACAGTAAATGTATTGATTTGTTCTTAACATGTGAAGAATATGTGCTCAGAGAACCACATCAGTTAAGCAAGAACTGCAGGTGTTTTCCAATTTATAATTTTCTCTTGAGATCAAACTTTTGCCTATACTTAAACTGTTCATAAATTAATTTTGCTACACATTATAATAGACCAAATATTCTTTAACAGCATATCCCATAAAAATATTAAGATATTTTGAATCTTTTCTAGAATTCTCTACACATGTGTGTGTGCACACACACACACACACACACACAGATCGGTCTTCAAAAGATGACTTTTGGATTTTCAAAAACATATTGATTGCTCAACTATAAAAATTATTTTTCTTACCCATATCTGACATTTCAGGCACAGTAACGATGTATGGTCCATCTGTGAACTTTGGAGCATTATCATTGATGTCTTGCACTTTGATGATAAACTCAGATTCAGGTTCAAGAGGTTTGTTTGTCCGTCGGTCAATAGCCTGGGCATGAAGCACATAGTGGGTCTTCTGCTCTCTGTCTAGGCTTTTTGTTGAGTGGATGTCACCCGTGGTATCATCAATGATAAATATAGTCCCGGCACCTTCTCCAGTAAGGATATACTTGACAGACCCATCACCTTTGTCAGAATTGGAGTGCAACTGTAAAATAGACATAGAAAAATTTAGCATGCAATTATGTACTGACCTTACATCATTTATTCTGAAAATTTCCCATGTATAATTTAATATTTAGTTTGACTATGAGTTTTATTTCTTTCACAGTGTCCTTAATGCTACTATAGTCATTTATTTTTCTGCAGTTTTTCTTCACTTGGTAATAATATGGATAATGCTATCATAATTTGTTTAAGAGATCCCATTAGTGATTTAAGAAAAATCAATAGATAATATTTATTAAAAGAAAAATAAGATATATAATAGCCCTTTTCATGAAACTAACAAACTGTGAGATTGTTGATTAATCTTTGTGTTGTTATAAATAAATTATAAATCTACATTATATAATTGTACCTAATTAAAAACACCCTTTGGGGAAATCTGTTATGCCTTCCAACAACTAATTTTCAAAAGACATGGCAATGTTGACAATTAACTTTTATCTACTATATATATAAAGAAAACTCTTTTACATTTTCAGTGAAATTAATTTGATATTATTTAATTTTGAATTAAAAGCTCATATTACAGATATTTAATTATATTTAAAGAAGAATAGGTTTAAGTATGTAAAATAAATAGTAAAGTTGTCAACCTAAAGTATATCTTAAAAATTTATATATTATAAATGTTATATAAATTCTGGTAAATAATTCAGATAAAATAAAAATTATAAAAAAAATTATAGCTTGAAATTTAAAGACATGAATCTGGTTCCACATTTACAAAGTTTTTATAATTAATAAACATTTTGCATACATGCTTCAGAAGTTCTAATTTGAACATAGATTATAATATGATTAGTAAATGGTAATTCAGCAATGTTTATATTGTTGGATACAGTATTGTATGCATACAGTAAAAGTTACATCAAAATATTATAAAAATGACTTTGGATTATGTTAGTTTTTCATAATACTTAGTTTGAGTATTTAGATCATATAGGTGATCATTTTATCAATAAATTTTTAGTCTCTCAGGTAGCCTGGTTGAATGTTGAAATGATCAGTTTTTATGTAACACTAATGAGAAACCATTATAATAATATTTAGCCAATTGATTAATATGGTTCATATGATTATGATGATAACCATTTACAAAGTAGCAAAGTAACCCACTTTGAGTATTTACTCTTCTCTACCTCTATTCTCAAATATTCAGTTCTATTTGTGACACACATTTTGCAACAGAGGCAGAGCCTTAGAGAAACATTGGCTATATTGTCCCATTTAGTTTAATAAGTGGGTTTTAAGAAACTGGAGGAGCACATTTTTTTCTAATACACCTGTACTTGAATGTTTATAGTGGTACAATTCACAATAGCAAAGATGTGGCAACAAAAAGTGCCCACTAATACATGAGTGGATTGATAAAATGTGGTATATGTATACCCTGGAGTACAGCACAGCCTTAAAAAAATGGTGAACTACTACCTTTTGTAACAATCAGGATGGAATTGGGGACCATTCTTCTAAGTGAAGTACCACAAGAATGAAAAACAAAATACACATGTACTCAATGCTAAATTGGAACTAATTGAGCAACACTTATATGCACATAGGAAAGTAAAACTCAATGGAAATCAAGCAGGTGGAAGGGGGAGAAGGGGATGGATAAATTCACACCTAAAGCGTGCAACACACACTATCCAGGTGATGAGTCCACTTATAACTTTGACTCAAACTATACAAAAGCAAATTATGTAATCAAAACATTTTAACCCTGTAATATTCTGAATAATAAAAAAGGTAAAAAACTCGAGGGATGGATAGAAATCTCTTACATACAGATAATCTTGTTAGACAGAAAATCACAATAGAAATGTCTCATCACTAAGTGTGGGCAGCAATGAGACATCAAACAAAAGGGATTAGGATGGAGTATGAAAATTAGATATAGTCTGTATATAGACATTGTACTCATTTGAAAATCAGTAAAATATGAGTTGTAAGCTTAGCTAGTTACTATATTATTTAAGAGAAATGCCCATGAGTTTTTGTAGTGAAATAAGTAAAAATATTTGGAGGATAAATTTGATTTTACTCATATACAATAAACTCTTTTTAGCAGACACTTCAGTGATATCACAAAGAAAGCAGTAGCAGAATTTTTTTATAACTTGCAGTGATGGAAATATGCTTTTAGAGTCATGAGATTTTGCAAAGTAGGATATAGCTTCATGCTGAAGAACAGAAGTTATATTGTCCTAAATCAAGAAGATAGGATCTTTGTATATCTGATCACATAATAGAGTTAATTAGCTGTTCTTTAGAGAACAGAAAAGTGGTAGAGAAGTGAAGAAAAAAAGAAAAGGTAGTCATTGAAGTAAAGCAAAAGGAACACTTCTCTGGCATTATTGTTATAAATTGCCTCTTTCATAGTGTTAAGTAGTAACCTATAGCACTCAGAAATCTAATGCGACTCACATGAGTTCACCCTAGAAAACTATTTATTCACTCTGGACCACATTAGATCAGGACCTAAAAAATTATAGCTTTCACTCTTATGTAGAGTTTCTCAGTAAAATAATATTCTATCCCTTGGGGAAGAATAACTTTAAAAGGTTAAGAAGATGGTGGCAGAGCCATTAATTTCGGAAGTTGCTTTTAGTTAGGACTTTAAGCTATGTTAAAAAGATAGGTCACTGACTTAAAATTGTAATATTTTTGGGTACATAATTTATATACTTTTTAAAAGTAGGAAACTTAACATTTAAAATATTTCAGTGGAAGCCAAAAATAAAGGCAGAAATATGACATAGTTAATTCCACTATTATCTCCAAAACTTGTTGCATAAAAAAATATATGTAAGATGATGTGAAAAAAGTGTGAAAAATCATAGGGATACATGCCATTGAAAAGTATTTTGCATCTTTCATTCCAGAATGTGTTATATTCTTAAAGTATAAGCAGATGAAACTAAAATCAATTGAAAAATTAATAAGTAATTGATGTGAAATGTGATGTGAAAAAACAGATCAATTAATAACAGTCTTGGCAACTGATAGCACATCAGTTTCTTGTAAAAAGACATATGTTATCCATAAATTTTAATTATGCATCAATACATATGTAAAAGTTGTGTAAAAGTAGTATAAATAAAGCATTTTGTTTAACCATAAAAGTCATGATAATTAAAATAAAAGCAAAGGGTTAAGAAATTAGATGACAGTAAGCAAATAAGGTATTTGTTTAACTGAACACATTAAAATGCAAAGGTGTCCTGCACTGAATTTTAGCTTTTAAATGATTTATGTATATTCTTGGAGAAGGAAATAAGTACATGAGGAGGAGAGGAGAAAGGATCAGGAAATAAGACTTTTCTTAACATTTATACTCTGAATCCCAGATTGGAGTTATTAACACACAAAATAAAAAACTGAAAAATATCTCTAAAGCATGAAGTCATCATAATTTCATACTCATCAGTACTATTTTGGAGTATCCCATTCAGATGTGCTAAATTGAGCAAGGCAGGATTAGGCAATGGTTGAGTATTTCACTTTTAATTATTGGGAAGCTTCAAAATGTGACCCATCAGTTGAAATTAGAGTGAGCAGTACAGGGCACAGAAGTACCTAGTTTCTTATCAAAATTATTCTGTCTCCTTTTATCTCCCAATAAGGGCCTAGTTAAGAAAGAGGTAGCTCTGGCAGCTAGAAGAGAAAAACAAACAAACAAAAAACTCAAAGCATTACTACAATTCTAGTAAAATACGAGACCAAATCTATTGCACACATATTAAAATGTATTATGATTCCATCCCCATTAAAATTCTACCATTACTATTCATTTTAGCCTTTTATTCATGTAAGAACGTAATAATTGCATATAAAGGGAGAGAGAGAGGAGAAAAATGAAAGTGTGAATGGCATTGATCCTTTGCTAAATGTGTATGTCAATACCATGAAAGATTTTTGCTTCATCCAGCAATCATCTTAAGAAGTTTATTCTTCCAAAAATATTTTGGGAGGACTCACCATGTGCCAGTCATGATACAAGGTAATTGGATGCATCACTGATAAAAGTAAGCAAGCAAAGATGCCTGCTCTGGCAGAGATTACATTTATTACAGTGGAGAGAAGCAGATGAAAGTATAAGATATGACAAATATATAAGGTACAGAGAGGTTGCAATATTAAATAGGGGAGTGTGGTAGGCAGATTATTGGTCTCCTTAAGATGTGCGTCTTAATTCAGGGAACCTCTGCATGTGTTTCTTTCTTGGCTAACAGGGACTTCACAGACATGATAAATTTTGTGGTCCTTGCCTTGGAGAAATTATCTTAGTTTCTCTAGATAGGAACAAAGTGATAACATGGGTCCTTAAAAGGGGAGAGCATATTTCAGCTGGATGAGAGAGAGAGATGAAAATGCGAGACAGATTCAGCACCTTGTTATTGGTTCTGAAAGGTAGAGAGCTGTGTAGAAGAATCAGGGAGAGGCCTCCAGAAGCTGGAAAAGACAAGAAAATGACTTGTCATCTAAAGCCTGCAGAAAGGAATAAAGCTCTTCCTACTCTTTGATTTTAGCCCAGTGAGAAATGTCTTGGACTTCTGACACATAGAGAACTATTAGATAATATAATTTTGTTTTCAGTGACTGAGGTTGTGGTAATTTGTTAAAGCACTGGCAAGAATCTGACACAAAGAATAAGATAAGATGACATTTTAGCAAAATTTTGAAGAAGGTCAAGGAGTTAACCAAATACACATCTCAGGGAAGAGCATTTCTGACAGGGGCAACAAGAAGAGAAAATAATTATTTGAGGAATATTATTAGCAGATTCCAGAAAAGCAAGGAAGTCCAGTATGACCAGAGAAGCCTGGGGAAGAGGAGGATAGAAAATACCAGGGAAATAACTGGATGTTAGACCATGAAGGGGGAAGTATTGCAGGAGCTAGTGAGACACTGGATAGTTTTGAGTGGTGGTGTTTTATAATCAATTTATGTCTTTAAAAGATCACTGTGGCTTCAATAATGAGAACAGAAATAGGGGAACAAAATTGCAAACAAGTAGAAAATTCTACTGCAGTAAGCAGAAGATTGATAATGGTAGCATGGATCAGGATGGTATTAGCAAAAGGGGAAATAAATGATGCAATCATGAATGCATTTTGAAAGCAGAGGCTTCCCAAAGGAATGGGTATGAAATATAAGATAAATAAGAGGTCAATTACAAATGGTAGATGTTTGGACACAGTTACTAAAAAATTGAAGTTGCAATCAATTAAGATGTGGAAGGATCTAGATGTAGGACATTTGAAGAAGAAACTCAGAAACTCAAATTGGGGCATGCTAAATGTATATTTTTGTGGGAAGTCTCAGTAGAGATACAGAGAAGTCATTTTTTGTATGTAGTCTGGAGTTCACAAGAGAAATTTGCTTGGCTTTACAAACTTAAGGGATATCATCATAAATATGGTATTTAGAACAATGAAACTGAATGTGATAAAAAATACAATAAGAGTAGGCAAGAGGGAAAGGCCTGAGTTTGAAAGCCCATAGTGGCTAAAAATTAAAAAGCCAAGGAGACCAGAAAAATATTGAGAAAAATCAACCAGGAAAGTAGAAGGAAAATCAAAAGCATATTCATGTCCTAGAATAAAGTAAAAATAAGGCACATATGTAAGGATACTTACATAATAATCATCATTATTGATTATTTGAGAGGCAAAAAGATCTAAAGCTCTGAGGTCTAGCTAGTGACAGATTGATTGATAAATTATGAATTATCAATAAAATAGCATGAATACATTAGCTTTGAAGAGTTACCCATAATTTTTTATTAATTGAAAAAATAATATTGTGGAAGAATATGAAATGTAAGATTGTATTTAGATAAGAAGTATAAATAGCAAAGGCTCCATACATATTAATCACATTTATTAACATGAACATGTAGACAGAGAAGACTAAATAAAAATGGCACTTGAGGGAAAGGCAGAAAAAAAGGCTATGCTGAAATCTGATCAATTTCCCTTTATACAGCTTTCATAGTTTTAATTGATTAAAGGTGCTTCTATTACTTTTATATATAAATATTGTTATTATTAAACAAGGGTTTGGGTTTTATATGAGCCAGTTATGTGGAAAAGTCATAATATGTTTCAAACCCCCACAGAACAGTAAGAATCATTAGAAAATATCAGGTAAAAAATCTCATTTCTATGTATAGCCTCTAACCTCTGTTTGATTCTCATACTAAGTTGCATAAGAATTTAATCTTTCTTATGGTCATTCTTGCTAAATTCTGTCCTAAATTTAGCTGTAACTCCCAGCCTATTGCATAAAGTTTCCCAAGTATGTCTGGTTAATGCTTGCTCGAATGACTGTATGTCCTACTGAAGTCCTCCTTCTTAAATTATTTTTGGATTTGTATTCCTGCCCATCTCTCATGTCTCTCACCTAAATCCTATCATTTCTACACCTCTATTCAGCCATATCCCTGGCTTGTATCAATATGTTCTCATGTTTATTCAAGCTAAAATCCAATTCAATGTAATTGAATGGAAGGAAGAATTAATAGCATGCCCACTATGCATTGAGTGATGTGCTGAGATGAATCAGACAGAGTCCATTTTTCTCAAGAAGTTTTTAGTTCGGTGAGCAAGAAAGAGAGACAGATCCACAGAATAGTCAATATTTAAATAGAGGCATGAGGGGAAACTCACTTTTCCTTGAGGGGAAGTTTTCCCAGGGGAAAGCACAGTGAGTCTCAATCTACAATCCTCTTCCTCTTTTCTATAGAAAAGCTGAAAGTTACTCAAGAATTCTTTTGGATTTCTCATCACACTTGTTCCCTTAATCATCCACATTCTGGATTTACCCATATTATTTGACAGAAAGTGATCTAATGTCACCAAATATCTCTTAGTTATTGAATAATATAATTTTTAATGGGGGAGATATTTTAAAATATGATGAAGCTAATTCATCACAGGAGAGCAGAATGCAAAAATCCCACACTTTGAGTCCTCACTTTTAGAAATGCAGGGAGTGAAAAAGTGGTGACAGGGAAAACTGTGGGTTGGGGCACACCAATGAAGATGGTTCAGAGTGTCTCACTAAGTTTTCCTGTGCTAGAGAATGGGCTTACTCGACCTACAATTGAGCCCACATAACTCTACACATTGACATTAAAAATCTGCAAAATCTGCTGTTGTGCACAGATTTTCCTCTCAGTCAAATTGATTAAAGATGGGAATGTTATTCAGAACTTTTCAAATCATGAAGTCCAAGTTACTCAGTTAGGAGTCTGCATTCATTCTGTATCTTCTCTTGTGTTTCTGAGCAACCAGACCTACCACACTCTCCGCTCTGTCACCCAATCTTGAAATTTAGTATTATGGTTGATTTTTCTTTCCAAGAATGGAAAAACAAGCACCATGTACTCACCATTGTATCTATACCTAAAAAGCCTCATCCACACCTGGCCACAGTTGAACTTAAAATAGATGATGAGACTCTGGACTTTGAGATAACACTATTAGGGGATCATACTTTAGAGGACTTTGGGTGAATATAATTGTTTTTATGGGGGGAAACATGAATCACTGGGATGTCCAAGGGTAGACTGCAGTAGGTAGCTGTTGAAATTACTGCTAATGAGTAGTATCTCCTGACATTTACATCTTTGTGCAATTCTCTCTTCTTGAGTATGAGTGGGACAGAGTGACTTCTTGTAAAAAGATAAAAGTGATTGATGTCCCTTGGAAAATATGTTATGAAAAGATATTGGCTTCTGTCATACTTACCCACTCTTATCATCTATTACTCTCTGTTGCTCTCTCCCTCTGGGAGTCTTTACTCTGAGGGAAGAAAGCTCTCATGCGTGAGAAGCCCCAAGGAAAAGTTCATGTGTCAAGAAAGTGGTGTCTTTAGCCAGTAGCCAGCATGGACCTGAGGCCCACCAACAGACATGTGAGTGAAATTGGAAGTAAATTTTCTGTAAATTTAGCCTTGAAATGATTGCAGTTCCAGCTGACACCTTGATCACAGCCTTGAGAGAAACCTTGAATCAAAGGATCCCAGCTAAGCTATATCTCAATTCCTGACTCACAGAGACTATGATATATGAAATGTTTGTTGCTTTAAGTCACTGAGTATTGGGAAAATAATTAATTCACTAGTGATGCATAAAGATACATCTCAAAATAGCATGTTGAATTAAAGAAGCCAAATGCAGAAAAAGCACATCTACTTTGGAACCATTTATATAAATTTAAGGCCAAGCTATAGATGGAGAAATTAAATCAGTGGTTGTCAGAGACAGGGCTGCATCAATTGACTACAGTATATTATTTATCTTTTTTGGGATAGTTTATAAAATTTTCAAATGTCTTCAAATTATACACTCATTATATGTCCAACATATGTCATATACACTGTACTTCTGTAAGTTTTTTGGGAAAAGGTCTATTTTCAAAATAAATGTCTATGATTTTTAATAGTTTACTAGATTAAGAAATACACAATGGTAAAGTGTGCTGTTATGAACATTTGAGAGCGGGTATCATTTTTATAGAATGTTTTTTTTGTTCCTTTGGTTAAACAGATGTGGAAGCAATCAAAGTGTCCATCAATACATGCATGGAATAATAACATGTGACATATGGATACCATGAAGGACTACTCAACTATAAATGAGGTGAATGAATTCCTCTTGTATTAACCTAGATGGAACTAGAAGCCATTCTTCTAAGTGAAGTATCACAAAAATGGAAAAACAAGCACCATATGTACTCACTGTTAAATTGGTATCAATTGACCAACACTTATGTGCACATATGGAAATGATATTCATCAGAAATCAAGCAGGTGTGAGGGGGGAGGAGGAGATGGGTAAATTCACATATAATGGGTACAGTGCACACTATTTGGCCAATGGACACACTTATAAGTTTGGCTAAAATGGTACAAAAAATTTATGCAATCAAAACATTTGTATCCCTGTAATATTCTTAAATAAATATTTTTGAAAAAAATATGCAGATTCTTTTCCATTGTGTATTCTCTCTTTGGAAACTATTTATAGAATTTTTCTTTAAGATGCTTTAAGTCTTTTTCCTCCAAAGTTATAAAACTAGGCTCCTAGTTATAAAACTAGGCTCCCACAATTAATTGATTAATATCCTCAGTAAACTTTAGAGTGATAAAGCCTGATTGCCATCCTTTTTCCTACAAACAATAAATTTATTTTACACTTACTATATGCTCCTCCAAACACAAAATGCTTGTGTCCTTTCCTACAGAACCTATTATGTCATTTTACATGGAAAATAGGTTTTGTTAATATGAATAATTTAAGGAGAAATAATCCTTGATTATCTAGTATGCCTAATATAATGCCAAGAATTTTTATAAGATAAAAAGGGGGGGGGAGGGAGAATCAGAGAAAAGCTATGGTGACAGAAATAAGAGTCAGTGAGAGAGAAAGATGCCAAGATACTATATTGATTGCCTTAAAAATTAAAGAATGAGCCACAAGCCAAAGAATTTAGGTCTCTAGAAGCTGGAAAAGAAACAGATTCCCTTGTAGAGCCTCCAAAAATTGCAGCCCTGTCCACACCTTGATTTAGCACTTCTAACCTTCAGAGCTGTCAAGTAGTAAATTTGTGTATTTTAAGCCACTAAATTTGTGATAATTTGTTAAAGCAGCAGTAGGAAACAGATGCAATTGCATGTGTCAGATATCCTACTTAAAACATTAACATATACTTTTTACAGTAATTCTTTGAAGTATTATTATTACACCTATGTTTTTTAAATTAAGAAACTGAATCTTGTGTCTGTTAGTTAATTTGCCCAAAGTTACAAAGATATTAAGTAATATAATTTAGGTTAGAACCACTCTAAGTTCCACTTCAGAGCCTGGGATCTTATATGTTATGGTTTAGACAAAGGAAAAAAAATATGGTGTATACATAGACATAGTTATCAAAAGTCTAAATGTATAAAACCGTAGACACATTTTTATATCTTCTACAATAAAAATACATTAAATAACCAAACTTAAGATTGAACATTAATTATAAGTCACCTCTTAAACAAATGCCAACTATTGAAGGCTGATGAATTTTTATGGAATTATTTAAACTTATATTTTTCTTCCAGTATTCATGTTCATAATGTTGCTTGTATAATTTTATATTTTATGTATGTACATGATCACAGGATAATTATAAGGGATTCCTATGTCTGTTACATAATTCAGCAGCTATGTATTGAACAGTTATCAAGTACCAACTAACTTGAGTAACTGGGAGCACAGAATATAAAAATAACTGGAAATACAGAAATAAAAAGGATGTCATTTCTACTTAAGTTCTAGAGCACACAGAATGAGATCAGATCAGCAGAAATCTGAAGAAGTAAGTTGAGCTAAGGTTCTTGAATGTCATGCCATGTTGTTTAAAATTTTTATTGAAAAATGAAGACATCCATGCAGCTAATTTAATCTGGAAAGAGGGATGGAAAGAGAGAGAAAATAGCAAAAGCAGAATTGTTTTTTAGAAAGATGGAACAAAGCGTAATTTGACTTAGAAGGGGAAAGGCTCTAGAAAACCTGACAAGTAAAGAGGTGGCTCCTTTAAAAAAGTAAATGCTATATTTACTATTCACATTACAGAGACAATAAATAGGCATTATGTTAAAAAAAAAAAAAAGAAATAGATTGATTTTAGGACAGTAGGGAAGTAGCAGAGTCAAGGAAGTGTCAAGAATGGCAATTTTTTTTTTTTTTTTTACTATCTTGGAGACTGAGAAGATAATGAAGCCTTTTAAAGGTTAAAAGTAATATAAAAGACATTCAAATGTAGGTGATGGTTTTAAAATAGAAGATGATATAAATATGATAGTTAGGGAACACTGAGTTTTGAAATATCTGTAAACTCAGTAGAACTGTGTAGTTTACAGATAAATAGGACATGAGAAAAATAAAAGATATGGACTATAAATCTAAAGGATTTCATTCATGGCTGTTAAGGCTGGAAAACAGACAGGTGGAGTGGATACAGTGAGATAGGAACACTCATGCACTGCTGGGGGGACTGCAAACTAGTGTGACTTATATGAAAAGCAGTCTCAAGATTCCTCAAAAAACTAAAAGTAGAACTACCATTTGATCTGCCAATCCCACTACTGAGTATTTATCCAAAAGAAGAATAAGAGAGTCCCTAAAAAAGCCATCTTCACTCAAATGTTTATAGCAGCACAATTCACAATTGCAAAGATGTAGAAACAACCCAAATGTCCATCAATACATGAGTGGATTAATAATATGTGGTATATGTATACCATGGAGTTCTACTCAGGCATAAAAAATATGGTGAACTAATACTTTTTGTACTAACCTGGATGGAACTGGAGACCATTCTTCTGAGTGAAATATCACAAGAATGGAAAAACAAACACCATATGTATTCACCATTAAATTGAAACTAATTGATCAACACTTATGTGCACACATGACATAACATTTATCGGAAATCAAGCAGGTGGACAGGGGTAGGAGGAAATGGGTAAATTCACACATAATGAGTACAATGTGGGCAAATCCTATATGGGCAATGGGCACATTTATAACTTTGACTCAAATGATGCAAAAGGAATTTATGTAACCAAAACATCTGTATCCCCATAATACTCTGAAATAAGAAAAACTTAGGATCATAAATATTTATGGAAATAGCAGATAAATGTGTCTGTGTGCACACATACATATTAAAAACAGAAGAAAGAAAAAAAACAAAGACAATATTATCTGAAGAGTTTTATGGTACCTTACCCTTTCCCTACACAACTAGATCGAGGATGTTAGTCAGTCTTGGAATAATTGCTAGTTTTCAAGAATCCTTCCAAAACAACATGAGTTCGGGACAGTGAAGAGATAATGATAGAGGCAAACAAGAAAAAAGAAAAAGAAGCCTGAAATTCAGAGCTCAAGAGTTAGGACTCAAACATTTTGGAGACTTGGCAAGAATATGTAGGTGCTGGGAAGGCAACTATTAGGGATTAAATATTTGTGTCCCCTTAAAATTCCTATGTTGAAGTCCTAATCCCCAATGTGAGCATATTAGGAGATTGGGCCTTTGGGCAGTGATTGGGTTATAACAGTACAGTCCTCATGGGAATAGCATCTTTTTAAAGAGACCTCAGTGAGCTCTCTCTTTCCTCACTCCACGTAAGGATGCAAGACGTTCGCAGTCTGCAACGCAGACCATTCAGCTCAGCTGGGACCCTGATGTCAGACTTTCAGCCTCCAGAACAGTGAGAAAAATATTTGTTTATATATATGGTACTTTGTTATAGCAACTGACCAAAAGAGCAACCCAAAGTCAAAGCTGCAAAATTTAGGAGGCAGGGCTGGAGCAGCAGTGAATGGGAGAAGCCAATATTCAGAAGAGGCAATGAACCAGACTGGAATAACCGGCGGTTTCCCATGACAACCCACTGTTTGCTAGACTAGCTCTCTGCCAAAATTATACAAAGAGCATTGAGTTAAAGTGGTGTAGAGACAGGGGCATGTCCCTATGACCAGTTGAGGTCATGAGGATGAAGCCTTTCTATTGAGCAGTGACATCGTCAACAGAAGAAAGGCAGAGCCCACAGGAATACTACACATTTGAAAACTAAGCATTATCTTCCCAACAAAACAAATCATGTAACGTGTGAAAAGGCAGGCCATCACAAGTAAGAATGAGGATGAGAAAAAACTGATTTTGATCAACAAAACTACAGATGTACAATAAAACCAAAGAATAATTGTGCTGCACACAAAATGATCAGAGAAATAATGGATACAATTACAAAGACACTCAAGCAACAAGAAACCATTAAGAATGTGAAGACATTTGAAAAACTACTAGCTGGAAACGAAAAATATTACAAAAGTCACAACTTGATTAGATGGATTAAACAGTGGATTTGATATAGTAAAGGAAAAAGGGTGACTTGAAAGGTAAGGGTTGCAACGAGTGGAATCAAAAGAGAACAAAAACTAGTTTTCTTTTCTACCCTCCCAAATGTATCCTTACTTGTGATAATCACTACAATATTATATTTTGAATTTTAATCTGATTTTTTTCTCTGTCTAAATTTTGTGTTTACAGGCACTCATATGAAAGAAAAAGGAAAAAAAAATAGTTATGGAAAGAAAGGAATGGATGGAGAGAGAACGGAGAAAAGAAATTGCAGGGAGAGGCCGGGCACGGTGGCTCACGCCTATAATCCTAGCAATCTGGGAGGCCAAGGTGGGTGGATTGCTCAAGGTCAGGAGTTTGAAACCAGCCTGAGCAAGAGCGAGACCTCGTCTCTACTATAAAAATAGAAAGAAATTAATTGGTCAACTAATATATATAGAAAAAATTAGCCAGGCACGGTGGTGCATCCCTGTAGTCCCAGCTACTTGGGAGGCTGAGGCAGGAGGATCACCTGAGCCCAGGAGTTTGAGGTTGCTGTGAGCGAGGCTGATGCCACGGGACTCACTTTAGCCTGGGCAACAAAGTGAGACTCTGTCTCAAAAAAAAAAAAAAAAAAGAAAGAAAGAAAGAAATTGCAGGGAGCAATGATATTCCAATGGTCAAATTAACATGGGTAACAAAAAAGAAAAAAAAGAAACAATGGACAGTCTCATATATTGTCAGTGGGAAATTTTAGAAAATGAGTAGATATAGAATCATTGGATTATATTTACAAAAGTAAGCCCATAAACAACTTCTTTTATTCAAATAATTACAAATTATTTTTTCTTTCATTAGGAGGCACCATAATAAAACAGAATATAACAGTGTAAGCTTTGGAGTATTATATCTTTGTGGCATTGAACAGTGAAATATTCTATAAGTTTTGATTTTCTCACTTGAAAAGTAGAAATAAAAATAATTAAAATCAAGATAGTAATAGGGATAAAATGAGGTGTCAGCAAATCTCTTATCAGAATGCCCAGTAGGAAAAACAAATGTTTCAAAAGTTGATGATGTTAATAAAATATTATATAACTGAACAGTTAGAGTCTTCACGTGTTTTTATAAAAGTGTTAAAGGAGAAAATGTAAATATAAAGCAAAAATAAATTTATGTACATATCTGAATTTTTTTTCTCTCTCTCCCTCTACACAAAGTATTTAAAGATGATGTAGGTTAACAGATAGAAGGCAATGTAATTTAGGTATGTTAGCAATTATACACACAGCTCAAACAGACTGCTATGCCAGTACAGATACTGTCTAAATAAACTGGTAGAACTAATAGAAGAAAGATTCACATGAGTTGGTTTAGGTCACTTTGTGCTTGTCCAGAGCATGTATAACATATATAATGAAGAATCAAGCATTGTGTTTCAAAGATAATTAGGGTCTAAATTGTTGCAGTTGTTGAAGGTGAATTAGAATGAGCTAGTACTGAGATGAAAAGTTCTATTCCTCCTTGATCAAAGAAGAAATAGATGAAGAATTACCACATAAATATCTAAAAGCTTTAAGTTGTCATGGAGACTAATGTTTGGTTTCTCTTACATTTTTTAAGTAAGGTAGTTTAATATTTGAAATTTTTCAAAATGTCTGGGCCCTTGTATCAATAAATAATTGGAAAATAATTAAAATTGCTAAAATTAATAGAACTATAGCCAGATTATTCAGAAAAAAAATAGAGAACAAAAATTGTTACTATTAGGAATAAGAGAAAGAAACATCATTAAAATTCTACAAGTAGTAAAAAGGCAATTAAGAATAATAGGAATACATTTGCGCTAATAAAATCAACAAGATGAAATGAACGAATTCCTAAAAGACACATATTACTAAGCCTCACTCAAAAAGAAACAGACACTCTGGGAGGCTGAGGCAGGTAGATCGTTTGAGCTCAGGAGTTGGAGACCAGCCTGAGCAAAAAGAGCAAGACCCGGTCTCTATCGATAATAGAAAAAATTAGCCAGGTATGGTGGTGCGTGCCTGTAGTCCCAACTACTCTGGAGGCTGAGGCAGGAGGATCTCTTGAGCCCAGGAGTTTGAGGTTGCTGTGAGCTAGGCTGAGGCCACGGCACTCTAGTCGGGACAACGGAGTGAGATTCTGTCTCAAAAAAAAAAAAAAAAAAAAAAAAAAAAAAAAAAAAAAAGAAAAGAAAAAAAGAAAAGAAAAGAAAAGAAAAAGAAAAGAAAAGAAAAGAAAAAGAAAAAAGAAACAGAAACCATAAATAGCTTTGTATCTATTAAAAAATTGAATTTGTAGTTTACACTTTCCCAAAAAATTAATCTAAGTAGACACACACAAAAAAGTTGCCAAATCCAACTTTTATTTCCTACAAAATATGTAAACAAACTAGAAACAGAAAAGGAACATATTCAACATGAAAAAGAGCATCTATGAAAAATTATTAATACAACTAACTGCAATATTAAACATGGAAGACTGAATTTTTCTACCTAAGATCGCAAACATGACAAAGATGTCTGCTCTCGCCCCTTGTATTCAACATTTTTTTTTTTTTTTGAGACAGAGTCTCTCTTTCTTCCCCAGGCTAGAGTGATGTATTCAACATTTTAATGAAAGTTTTAGCAAGGGAAATGAGACAAAAAGATAAATAAATGGTCTCTGGATTAGACAAGAAGAAGTAAAACTCTCTATAAAAATAATCTATGTAAAAATTCTACTGAATCTACAAAAATCCTACTAGAATTTATAAGGAACTTCAGTCAGATGGTGGGATACAAGATCAAGATAATAAAAAAAAATCAATTTTATCTCTGTACCCTAGTAACTGACAAACAATTAAAATCAAAATTTGTTATTTAAAATAGTTTCAACATCCATCTGAGGGCTGTACATACTTGAAGCTCTGACTCAGGTGGGGTAAAGTCAATATAAGTAACCTAAACATTTGAAATAAAAATAATAAAATAAATAAATAAATACAAATTAAATTGAATTAAAAAAATCTTAAGTTATTAGGAACAAAACTCCAAAAGACATAAAGGACCTGTACATGGTTAGGGGAAATAAATATTGTTCAGAATAATTTATAAGAATCTAATTATAGGGAGAGATAATTATATTTTGGGGTTGGAATCAATTTTTTTCAGAAGTCTATTCTCAAATTTGATTTATAAATTTAACATGATCTCATTCAAACTCCCAGAAAACTTTTATCCCTACCAAAAACAACTTGATTCTAAAATTCAAATAGTAATGCAATGTACCTAAAATTGCAAAAATAACACTGAAAAAAAATTTTAGAGGATTATTGCTACCTGATTTCAAGACTAGTTAAAATGGAATAGTAATAAAGACAGTGAGGTATTGCATAAAGTTAGACAAGTACACTGAGGAAAAAGAATAGTGTGTCTCTAAAAGACACTTACATACATGGACAAAAGATTTTCCCCAAAGATGCAAAGGCAATGCAAGACAGAATAGATAGTATTTTCAGCAAATGAAGTAGGATCAATTGATAAACACAAATATGTATTTATATATGTTAAATATATGTGTGCAATTAAATAAACTTTCATCTATAGATCACATATTTAAAAAATTAACTCAAAATCAATCCTACTATTAACAGTGAAATCCAAACTGTAAAACTTTGAGAAGAAATGGGACAGTTTTTGTGGCCTTCAGTCAGGTGAAAATTTCTTTGATGCAACAACAAAAGCATGATCCATATAGAAAGATATAGATAAATTGAACTTCATCCAAATGCAAAATACGTTCTTCAGACGATATCGTTAAGAGAATGAGAAGACAAGTCATACATATACTGGGTGAAATTAAGCGCAAGTCATACATTCCATAACAAACTAGGAAAAAAACTTGGTGATAAAAAAATTAACCAATAAAATAAACGAGTAAAGAATTTGACCAAACAATTCACCAGAGAAGATGAAGTATAATAACATGGGATAATGTTCAACGTTATTAGTCAGTAGGGAAATACAAATTAAAATCACTAATAAATACCACTACAAACCTTTTAATGATTTTATTATACCAAGTGTCAGTAAGGATATGGAGGAATACTAGAATTCACATACAAAGCTGGTAGAAATGTGAAGTGGCACAATCTCTTTGTAAAAGAGTTGGTTGATATCTTAGATGAAAGCATATTGCTACCACATGATAAAAGCTCAATACTCTCAATTACTTTTCCAAGAGAAAGGAAAGCATGTGCACATATGAAGACTTGAACACAATGATCGTACCAGTTCATTTGCTATAGCGAAGAATATGAGAAACCCAAGTCTATCTCCATCAAGTAGACGGATAAACACACTGCGCTATATACCTACTGTGAAATAATCCTCAGCAAAAAAAAGAAAAAGAAAAAAAAAACTATAGATACATAATTTACAGATCCATAATTATCCAAGCTTCAACATAAATAAATCCTAAAATAATTACTGTGATTGAAAAATACCAGACTAAATAGACTATTTACTGGATAATGCTATTTATATCAAACACTTGAAAATGCAACTTTATCTATAGTAACAGCAAGCAAATGAATTTGTGCTTGGAGATTGGGCAAAGGGTTACCAAAGAGCATAAAGAAACTTTTGGGTGATGAATATCTTGTTCTCGATTGTGCATACACATAATAAATCTTACAGAATTTCATATTTTAATTATGTACGGTTCATTATATGCCCATTACACCTGGAGAAAAATTAAAAGAATAACAAGAATCTATGAGGTCAAATACCACTCAAATTCAAGAAACAATATAACCAATGCCTTGATAAACACTCATTCATCCATTTAATCCATCATTATTTGTCCATTCTTTCATTTACTTAACCAAGCATTGAATTATTCACTCATTAATTATTTATTTATTCAAAAATATTGATTGTTCTCTCTACACTAATCTATGCTCTAAGCATATCATTTAATAGAGGAAAATTGAGGCTATGGAAAGTTAAATAATTTGACCCAGATAGGACAACAAATTAATAGCTGAGAGAGACTCACATTAAGGATTCTATAACAGAAAAATCCATGCACTAACTTTTATTGGATATTATCACTAAATGCAAATTGAATAATGCCTTAGGTTATTTAATTTAATTATCACAATACTGAAAATTTGGTTCCCTAAAATGCCTTTAGAAGCAAATAAATACACAAATTAATATGTTTTTACAATGAACTTAATATGTATAAGACTAGATAAATTTCTGTGACAAATTTAATAGTATAAATGATAATTTCTTCATTTGATTCACAATATTAATTATGGCAAAAAACATAGGCCTATGGTTCAAAATATATTCATTGGCATATGTTAAAACCAATACTGTTATCTCAAAAAAATTAACAAAATATTTTCAATAATTAAAGTTGAATATAATTGTCAAATATTGACATTTTGGATTTCCTCAATTCCTGTGTAAAATAAAGTCACAAAGCAAAATCCTCATTTAAAATTTACATATGACTTCAAAAATATGTACCATTAACCCTATATAAGACATTGGAAAATACAAATATATGTATGACCTAGAAATTCTTTGAAGAATTAATTATTATCAACATGAAACAGAAAATAACAACAACCAAAAAAAAACCCAGGTGTAATAAATATCAAAACTTCTCTAAAACCAGATACTGCATAAATGTCAAAGAGATTGGGGAATAAGTTTTAACTAATTTTTTAAAATATACAAACATTTTATTGAAACCACTTTGAGTTACGTTTCTTTACTGAGAGAAGAATGATTATTAAATGATTTGATATCTTCACTTTTTTTTCTTTCTCAGCATTAGAGTTTCTAGCATACAAATTAAATAATCAAAATTGCCTAAGTCCAGATATAATTAAAGGTGAAATAGAAAGTACACTGGGAGCAGAGAAAGAAAGCATTGTGATGATCCCAAGAGGCCACATTAAGTTTTACACATCTGTAAAGATTTTATACTTTCTGCATTTCTTTGCTGTGTCTAAGGTATTTTTTATTAATAAACACAGATATTATATTTCTATGATTGAGTAAATCAATCTTCTCTTTAACTTTATAATCAGTTCATTCTTTTTTTAATTAAGAAAATGTTCTCTTGACCTAAAAATACTGTTTTTCAATTTAAATGTTAGTCTAGCATGGAACATATTAATGAAAAACAAAAACAAAACAGAACAGAACATGTTTTTCCACAGAAATGAATGTCTTATGTCCCTTTGCATTGCTATGCAGAAATACCAGAGGCTGGTTAATTTACAAACCAAAGAGGTTTATTTGATTCAAGGTTCTGCAGGCTGTGTAAGAAGCATGACAACAGCATCTGCTTCTGGTGAGGAACTCCACAAGCCTGCATTCATGATGGAAGGGAAAGGGGAGCAGGCATCACACACGTGGTGAGAGAAATGAAGCAAGAGAGAGGGGAGAGTGGTGCCAGGCTCTTTTTAACAATCAGTTCTTGAGAAATTAATAGAGGCAGATTCTAATAGACACTAATTCCAGCAAGGAGGGCACCACACCATTCATGAAGGATCCACCCCCATGATCCAAACACCTCCCACTATGCCCCACCTCCAACACTGGCGATCAGATTTAGACATGAGATTTGGAGGGACAAATATACTACCTATGCCAATGAGTAAGGACAAAAGGGGCTTTTAGGTGATGTAGTGTAGGTTGGTGGATATTGATGCAGAGAAAGGTAAATCCAAATTTATGTAATAAAAAGATTTGTCCTTAAGGATAGGTTATTTTACAGCAGCGGCAACATGGCATGTTAGTGATTGAGAGCCTAATTCTGGTGGCTGATTTTTCTGCATTTACTTGGGAGAATTTATACTTATTTACTCTGCAATTTAGAACAAGTTACCTAATCTCTCTGGGACTCAGTTTCCTCCACTGTAAAATGAGGATGACAACAATTTTCTCTAGCTCATAGGTATGCTGAAACAAATTCCATTGTTCATGACATAAATGTTTCTTCTAGTTCTAACAAAAACTCTACATGGAAAAAGCATTCTCAATGTTCCTATATAACTTGAGACATTACTCGGTATATCAGGAAAGGTTATAAGGACTAGATTTTTACTTTCTGTGGCCTTCACACAGCAATAATGTACCAATAATTTCTGGATATAAAATATTTAATTTTACCAAATGTCTTTCTATCCTTGGGAGAAGTTTAATATTTTGTCTAGTGTGAGGCTTTTGAGTATGACATCTGTTTCACAGATGTAAAATGTATTTGAATGAAAGTTCTTTGCTGCTCTAAGCTGCATTAACTTTGTTTCTGCCTAATTAACATGAACAAATCCTGATAAAGCCTTTTTGCTGGTCCATGTGTCACAATTAGAAATTAATCTGCTCCACTATTATGTAACATGAAGGCAGGATGCAACAGTGGAAAGAACATGAAATTGAGAGTGTGAAAGGCTTCTGTTCCCATCCCGATTCCACCACTTATTAATAAGGTACAGTTAGATAAGACGTCTCTTAACCTTTCTGAAATGGATTCTGCAAAGAACTATGGATGTGGAAAGAATAGATCAGACAAAATAAAATAATGAAGGACATAACTTAACATTCATAAAGCTCACATATTTCCATATTAATATATTAGATATATTCCACTTTGAAAGCGGCAAGAGTGAAGAAAAATTCATGACTAGATTTAAAATAACCACATTGCATAGTAAACAGAGTGTCCTCATGGTTGCCCTAATATCCTAAACTTAATAACATTTTTCCACTAGGAATTCCTGGATGATAATGCCGAACATTTCTTCTATCAAAGATGCTCAATCACCATATGGTGACACACACAGTTCTGTAATTTCTGCCCCACCCTACCCTTGGACACATGTTTTTAAGAATTGTTTGTCTCATTTGTTGGGGCCTTCTGTGTGCTGTAGTCTCATCTCCATGTATCATAATTACCTTGGCACATTAATACAATGTCATGACATTCAGTACTAATAATTAAATCCTGCTTATGTTCTATAAGACAAAAACACTTACTGGAGGAATTTGAGACTCGTATGAGTTCTTTGTAAGTAATATGGATACAATGCATTTAAATTATTTATATACTGCTAACATTAAAATGGTCTGCATTATTTATTGAGGGCCAACACTTTGCCTGATTCAACATTCTTGTGCCTTTTTGTTCCAAAATCCTATAGATAAATATTATTTTCTTCATTTTATAGATGAGCAAAAACATTTTATTTCCAACTTTTCTACTAAAAAAAGGATATTCATTTATTCGTTCAATAATTCACTTAATATACTTTAAGTATATGTCACGTGCATTACCTTGGGCAAGTTTTGGGGCAAATTTGTGTTTAAAAGTTACATAGACTGTGTGTTCTTAAGATTACAATATATTTAGTGGTTAAATTAAGAACAAAAATATACACAAAAATTAGTTAAGAAGAATGCAAAATTCAAACAAAATATGAATATGTCCAAAATTTGCAGTACAGACAATAACTTGGAAACATCCAGAAAACTTACAGATTCTCATGTTCTATAAGACAAGAATCTCTCTTATGATCTGGCAAAGGAACTCAAGTGTGCCCAAGCAGATGAGCACAGTATAAAAAGGAGCAATAGAGTTTTAAATATTTATGCTTAAATATAGCGAAGTAGAAAGGCTGTATTTGATAGGCATTATGGATTTAATGATATTTAATAATTATTCAGTTTTAATCACAAAATAAATATGTAATGTAAATTTTAAATATTTTATATGTCTGCATTTCCTTAAGTTCATTTTATTTAACTTAAACCATAGAATTATATGAGCAGGTATCTGTTTATAAAGGAGTAATCTGGTGCTGGATGAGGAAGAATTTATATTTAACAGAGAGGAAGAGAAATACCAATGAGGAAGCTACTGCAGTGTTTCAACTGAAAGATGATGGCAAAGTAAAAGAGTGGAGAAGTTTGGAAAGAAGAAAACCAGACAGATTTGAGATATATTTTAGATGAGGAGCTGACAGGACTCAGTAACAGACTGGGTTTAGGGAGAGGTGAGTGTGAAAGAGGTGTCAGATATATTATTTGAACACTTGGGTGGGTGGAAGTATAATTACTGAAAGGAGGAGGCCAGAGAGAAACCAGCTATCAGCCACTGTTAGGAAAGAGACTTAGAGTCCAGTTTAGTTCAGGTTAATTTTGAGACTGCAGAAAAGCCTCCAAGTATGTATATATTCAGTCTATATTCAATCTATATCCCCTACAGGGATCTGAAGCTCAGAAAAGACTTTGGGGTTATACATATAAATCTCTAAATCATCACCAGACATAACATGTCTAAAATGTCAGCTTCTTCATTTGAAAATGAGAGCAACACCTCATTTGATAAAAAATATTAACATGTGCAAAATCCCAGGCACATCACATGGAGCCAGTATACAAACACAAATGTATGGGCTCCGGGGAGCCTAATGATATTTCTGTACTTTCATTTTCAAACACACACACACATACACATACACACACTCAAATCTGTTCAACACATATTCAGTAGGGGCAAAAAATTTTCTCTTAATAAAAGTTGTGTGCTTTGTTCTTTATATTCAGAATGAGAAATGTATTGCATGGATGATATTTATATTGTATGAGGACACATTAACGTTCTGGATTTATCTTCCTTTTAACAGCTTTTCCATCACTTGTAACTGGCTAAGCTAGTCACTCATGCTCACTACGTGGAAAGGTAACTTCTAGCAGTATCAGTCAAATCCTGTAGCAGCACATGACAGAATTTCTGTTTCACAGGAACAAAAACACAGTTCTAATCCCAATTGGCTTTCAGTTACAGAATTTGAAAAGTAATTATCTGACACAGCAGAAGCCAAACAGTGTTCTATTTTTATTTTCCATTTCAAACTCTGAATGTGAATCATATTTTCACAAGAAATGTGACAGAAATAGGAGGAAAAGAAGTAGATTTACTTATTCATTTACACTAGCGAAAGCAAGTCAATACTCTGAAAAATTCAGCAAGATGTGCCCCACTCTCCCACAGTGCTTGCTCCTTTTTCCTTTATTTTGTGGTGCCCCAAAACAGACTACTTTTTTGGAAAAATATTAAGAAATTCAAAATTTATTTATATATATAAATTTTATACTATATATATATATATATATGCACACATACATATTTACCACATATGATAGGTAAGTAGTAATCTGTGATTTTTCTGAATTTCTGTTGATTGGTTAATTTTATGAGTCAACTTGACTGGTCTAAGGGATGCCCAGATAGCTGATAAAACATTATTTCTGGTATGTAAGGGTGTTCCCAGAAGAGATTAGCATTTGAAGCACTAGACTGCATAAAGAAAATCTGCCCTCCCCAATGTAGCTGGGCATCATCCTATCCTTTGAAGCCCCAGATAGATCAACAAAGTGGAGGAAGGGTGGATTTGCTTTTGTCTTTTAGAACTGGGACATCCATCTTCTCCTACCTTAAGACATCAGAACTCCTGGCTCTAGAAGTTTCAGGCTTTGAGACTTACATTAGAAGTTACCCTGTTCTCAGGCTTAGGTTTTAATTACACCATTGGCTTTCTTGGTTCTCCAGTTCACAGATAGCATATGGTAGAATTTTTTAGCCTCTATAATCACATGAGACAATTCCCATAATAAATCTCCTCTATATCTATATCTATCTATCTATCTATCTATCATCTATCTATCCTTCTATCCGTATATTCTACTGGTTTTGTTTCTCTGGAGATCCATGACTAATAAAACTGGAAATAAAGATAATTTTCTATTGTATGTCTTTTAGAAGTATTGTCATAACATATCCAAAACTATACATTAATGTGGACCAGTAATTTTTATACTCCTCCATGAATATAAGCCAGCTCTGGTAGAAACTTTACTTCTACTTCAACAGAAAGACAAGTCATTTAGACAACTATGCACAGAGGAATTTGTGAATATACTAGATAATAATCACGATATTCTTGAAATTTATTTTGCCATTGTTTTAATAGCCATTATAGCTTGATACTCAGACCAGTGAAGCCAATTGACCATCCTGGAGTCTGAGTCTGGGCAATCAATTAATGATTATGACTGTACTTCTAGAACTACTATTGCTACTACTACTACTGCTGCTGCATCTACTATTAAAGAAAACCTTATGGTTCTATAATTCTTCACCTACTCTACTATCAATATTTATCAAAAAAACACCTGCACTCAAATGTTTATTGCAACATAATTCACAATTGCAAAGATGTGGAATCAATACAAGTGCTCATCAATTCATGAGTGGATTAACAAAATGTAGTATATGTATGCCATGGAGTAGTACTCAGCCATAAAAAAGGATTAATTAATGCCTTTTGCAGCAATATGGATGGAACTGGAGACTATTGTCCTAAGTGAAATATCTAAATAATGGAAAACAAAATACTACATGTACTTACTACTAAATAGGAACTAACTGATGAGCACACATGTGCACAGAGGAAAGTAACACTCAATGAAAATCAACCAGGTGTGAGGAGAGAGGAGAGAACAGGCATAAACTTACATAACTGGTACAATGAACGATATCTGGGTGATGGGCACTCTTATAACCATGACTCAAGCTTTATAAAAGCTATTCATATAACCAAAATTAGTTGTTCCCCATAATACTTTGAAATATATATATATATACATGTATATATGTATATAAATATATGTGCGTGTGTGTGTATATATATGAGACAAAGAATAGAATAAGAATGATAAATGATGCTCAATATATTCCCTGGTTTGCCCACCTTTCAGAATTCAATATGCTGCCAGACATCAAAATAATTCTCTAATTATGTTTAACCAATACCAGTACTGGAGAAAGATGTTTTCCTCACCCAAACTCTAACTATGATGTACAGTATATTCATAGAACTTGGTTCCATCTTCATACACAGAAGGCAATATTTAGCATTACTACAATCCATTTATGTTATATTCTTATTTAGCATGTCTGCAAAATAGGTTTTCACCGTTCATATTTGGAAAAAATTGAAGAGAAACCTATTTTAGGGTTTCCAGCTATTTAGTAGAATCTTAGTTGTTGAATTTCTGGGGAAGGAAAATAAGTCATAGGACTTAAGAGGGTAGTATTTCCCAGAGTTCAAATTGGGGTCTGTTTTATCTTTATGCAGTATCTGTTATTCAGTCATCACAGGGAACTTGTAAACACACAGCCAGGGAAATATAACACTTTTTAAAATTTTAAAGCCCCGAGAAGCTTTCTGCTGAATGGTATCCCACTAGTCTTTAGAAAAATGAAATTTTATCAATGAGTTATTTCTAAATGTAGGGTAACCTTTATGAAAATAAAACTTTGCTGCCACCTTAAATACATAATAGGAAAGGACAGTTGACGCTTATTGCATGAGGTTAAAGTGAACTCCTTCACTTCCAGACAAACTATTGCAGTGAGATCCAGCTGTATATATCTTACTGATAAGTACCTTTACTAAGAATCTAAGAGTTAATGGCAACAACAAAAAAAAAAGGTCTGTTTTTTCATGTACAGATGATCCCTCACTTACAGTGTTTTGACTTACAATTTTTTTTACTTTACAATGGTGTGAAACCATCGAAATTTCCATGTAATATACAATATTCAATACATTACACAAGATATTCCACACTTTATTTCAAAATGGGTTTTGTGTTAGATGACTTTCTCAACTTCAGGGTAATGTGAGAGTTCTGAGCATGTTTAGGGTAGGCTAGGCTAAGCCATTATGTTTGACAAGTTAGGTATATTAAATACATTTTTGATTTATGGTATTTTCAACTTACATGGCTTTATCAAGATATAATCCCATCATAAATTGAGGAACATCTGTATCACTAAAATATGAAATAGGGGTAGAAAAGATTGGTAGAGAGATGCTTAAACAATAGCTTCAATGGCTGTGTAGTAACTACATCTTGAAAATGATGGAAAATAATAAATGTGAAGAATGTATCCACACAGGGTATTTGTGAAAGAATTTTGTCATAATTTATCTTGCTTCAGATTAACAAGTAAAAGTCATACCGAATATGCAAAAAATAAAAATAAAAAATAACCAAATGGAAATTATAGGAGAGAAAAACAAAATAACAGAAGTGAAAACATTGCTGGATATGTTGAATACAGTGAAGATGAAAGAGAATAAAGTCAGTCAACTTGAGGACAGAACAATAAAGCTCATTCAATCTGAAAAACAGAAAGAAAAAATAAGTCTTGGGGACATAAGAGACTATAACAAATGTTCAATACTTGCATTACTGAAATTCCAGAAGGAAGTGGGAAAAGACCGAGGCCAGTTTTGAGGAAATAATTACTGAAAATTTCCCAGACGCGGTGAAAGACACACCCTATAGATCCAAGATGCAGAGATAATCCCAAATAGGTTAAACTCAAACAAATCCACACCAAGAATTAGCATAATGAATCTTTGAAAAACTAAACATAAGAAAAAATTCCTTGAAGGAGTCAGAGAGAAATGACGCATCACTGAAAGGAAAAGGCAATTCAAGTGACAGTAGAGTTCACATAGGAAACCATGAAGATTAGAAAGAAGTGGTATATGGTTTTGAAAGTTTTGAAAAAATAGAAATGTTGACTGTAAATTCTATATCCAGCAGAAATACCCTTTACAAATGAAGGAAAATAACATTCTCATATGAAGCAAACTGAAAGAACTGTTGATATCAGACTTAAACTTACTGATTGGCTAAAGGGAGTGCTTCAAACAGAAAGGAAATAACAAATAAAGGATTCCTGGAACAGAAGTAAGGCAATACAATAAGGGGAAGAACAGAAATATATAAAAATATAATAGGCTATCCTTTTCCTCAGGAGTTTTATAAATCATATTTACATATTGAAACAAAAATTATAACACCATGTGATATCTAAAACTATACTGTTTAAGTGGGAAATGTAAAGGGACCAAAATGTAAATGAGGCTTCCATATTTCATTCAAAATGGCAAAATATTGATACCACTAGACTGCTAAAACTCACATACATATGGTACTACCTAGAGCAACCACAATGAAAACTATACATTGAGGTACCCTCAAAAACACTATAAATTACTAAGACAGAATCTTTAAACATGTTCAAGTAACCCAGAGAGTGGCATGAAAAAAGAAACAAAACAAAAAGACGTAAGAAGCAGAGAAAACAAATAAAACGTATATAACAAAATTGTACTCTTCATTAACATATCACTAATCATTATAAATGTAAATGGTTTAAATAAAACAATGATTAGACAGAGAAGGCAGACTGAACAAAAAAATACAATAGAATTATATGTCACTTACAAAAATTACTTCAAATTCAATGACATTCGTAGTTGTTGAATGTAAATAGTGGAAAAAGATATACCATGCAAACATTATTTTTATATAAAAGCAGAAGTGACTATATTAATACATGACAAAATAAAATTTGGATCAAAAAAGTACTATAGATAAAAATAATGATAAAATGATTAGAAAAATATAATAATTGTAAATGTTGATGCCCCTCCCCCCAAAAAAAAACCAGAGCTTCAAAATACATGAAACAAAAACTGGCAAAGTTGAAAGGAGAAATAGACAAATCCACAAATATAGTTGGGAACTTCAACATTTCCCTCTCAGATTCTGAAACAACTACAGACAGAAAATTAGTAAGGATAAATGTGTGAGCAGTGTGGAAAACCAACAAGATCCAATTTTGTATATAAACATGTTAATTTTACATATATATATATATAGTTTCAAGAACCCATGGAGTATCCACCAAGATAGACCATATCCTGGACCATAAAAAAACCTCAAATAATTTAAAATATTGACATAAAACTGAATATGTTCTATAAGTTTAATGAAATCAAACTAGAAATGAACATAAAAACAACAAAAAATCTCTAAACAAGTGGAAATGAAAACAGACATTTACAAATTATTTATTGATCGAAGAGGAAGTTTCAAGAGAAATAAGAAATACACAGAACTAAATGAAAACAAAAATATCAAAATATGTGGGATGTGTCTAAAGCCATGCTGAGAGGGAATTTTATAGCTAATTATTTACATTAGAAATGAGAAGAGGTCTCATAACCTAATTATCTCATGGACTAGAAAAAAAAAATAAACTAAAAATAAACCGAAGGAAGAACTATATGTGTGTATGTGTGTGTGTGTGTGTGTGTGTGTATGTATATAAACAAGAGCAGAAATCAATCAAATCAAAATTAAGAAATCAATGTAGAAAAATCAATGAAACAAAATTCTGATTTCTCAAAAAATCAATTAAATTGATACACTTGCAGGAAGACTGAAAAGTATTTAAATAACTATTGATGAGAAAAACCACTAAATCAGGAATAAAATTGCAGATAACATTATAAGTACATGTCCTTTAAAAAATAAGGGGATATTATAAAGAATTTCATGTTTATATGTTTGAAAACTTAAAAGAAACAGATCAACTCTTCAGAAAGTACAACCTGATACAATAGAATGGGTTAACTGATTGACTATAACCTTTAAAGAAATTGTAATTATAAAGCTCTAGATAGTAGCTTTTCATTGGATGATTTCACTGGATAATTCTGCCAAATATTTACAAAACAATTAATGATTATTTTAAAAAAATGAATTCCAGTAAACATCACCAATAATTTTATGAGGTATATTATCTTAATATCAAAATCAGACAAGACAGAACAAAAAAAAAGCTACCTGTCAACATCATAAAATTAAATGAAATCATCCTTGACAAAATATTAGCTAACTGATTCGTCAATGTATAAAAAGATAAAATGGGATTTATTCCAGATATGCAAGTCTGGTTCAACTTTTGAAAAACAATGTAATGCACCATATCAATAAAATAAAGAAGAAAAAATATGTTAATATTAATTGACACAGAAATTCACATGACAAACTATAACATCTGTTCTTGATAAAAACTCTCAAAATGATATAAAGAAGAATTAACTCAATTTAATTAAAAACATTTATAATAAACCTATAACTAAGATCATATTCAATAGTGAAAAACTAAAGACTTTCCCTCTAACATCAGAAACAGGGCAAAAATATCTGTCCTAATCACTTTTATCCAACATAGCACTGTAACTTCTAGCCAGTGCAGCAATAAGAAAATAAAAATAAATAAAATGCATGCAATTCATAAAGATAGAAATACAATTCTCCCTATTTTTGGAGGACATTACTTCTTATGTAGAAAAACCTAAGTAATTTACAAAATAAACCAAAACAGACAGACAAATAAAATATATCAAAAAAAAAAATCCTACAAATAATAAGTGAGTTCAGTTGGTTGGTAGGATAGAAGATCAATAAACATAAATCAATATTAGCAATAAACATTCAGAGACAAATTAAAACAATAGCATTTACAATCACTACAAATAAAGTCATAAACTTAATAATACATGTAATAAAACAAGCACAGGATGGTTTATGCACTAGATGCTGAAAATTATAAAATGCTAATGAAAAAAATGAAAGTCAAACCACATAAATTAAGATATCATGTTCATCAGCTTGAAGAATCAAGAGAGAAAAATGTAAATTCTTCCAAATCTATAGGTTTAATGCAATGTCTATCAAAATCCCAAAAACATTTTTTATAGACATAGAAAGCTTATTCAGCAAATTAGTACAACCTCTATGGAAAACAGTATAGAGATTGCTCAAAGAACAAAAAGTAGACCTACCATTCTATCCATCGATCCCACTACTAGTTATTTACTCAAAAAAAAATAAGTCATTTTATCAAAAAGACACCTCCACTCAAATGCTTACTGCAGCAGAATTCACAATTGCAAAGATGTGGAATCAACCCAAGTGCCCATCAATTCATGAGTGGATTAATAAAATGTGGTATATGTGCACCATGGAGTACTACTTAGTCATACAAAAGATTAATTATGTTCTCTATGGCTCTCTATATTTCCTACAATTAATATTTATTCCTTTCATAATAAACAAAACAATTTTCACGCCAACCAAAAAAAAAAAATCTGACTTAATACCTTTTGCAACAATGCGGATGGAACTGGAGACCATTCTCCTAAGTGAAATATCTCAAGAATGGAAAAACAAACACCACATATACTCACTATTAAATTGGAACTAACAATTGAGTACACATGCACACAGAGAGAAGTAAAGCTCAGTGGAAAGCAACAGGGTGGAAGGGAGGGTAATAAAATAAATGTAACAAAATGATTCATATAACCTAAAACATTTGTATTCCCTTATTATTTTTAAAATACATTTTTAAAAAATTCTATAGAAATACACAGGCCTTAAATTAATTAAAACATGCTTGACAAGGAAAAAAGGAAGACTTATTGTCCTTGATATTAATACTTATTATATAGCTATAGCAACCAAGACAGTGTGATATTGGTGGAGGGAGAGACATAGATTATTGGAACAAAATAAATCAAAATAAATGACCCAGAAATATACTGAACTGAATTTGATATAGATGCAAAAACAATTCAAAAAAAGGACAGATTTTCACCAAATGATACTGGATCATCTGGATACCTATAAGCACACTCACACACATACATACACACATACACACAAACACCAATGACCTAAACCTCAATCTTCATACAAAAGTTATCTCAAGTTGCATCATAGACTCCAGTGTAAATCCTAAACAAAGGAATAATTTCTAGTATATATAAAGAACGCTCAAAATGTAACAATTAATCCCCCTCAAAAAATTATAAAATTAGCAGAAGACATGAAGAGACATTTCACTAAAGAGAATATACATATGACAAATAAACACATGCATAATCATCCATTGAGATAAAGGAAAATTAAAACTGCATGATCTATGAGCACATACTTATCAGAATAACTAAAATAAAAAAATAACAACGATATTAAGTTCTAGGGAATATGTGGAGAACTTGGATTACTTATCTTGCTGATAAAAATGTAAACTATCAGAATCTAGAAAATACTTTGTCACTTTAAAAAGTAAACATGCAAGTAGTATGCAACCCAGCAACTGCACACCTTGGCATTTTTCCAAAAAAAATGAAAACTTAGTTTTATACAGAAACCTGTGAATGAAGGTTCATAGCAGCTTTATTTGTAATATGAATGAAGGTTCATATTACAGCAAACTGTAATATGCCCAGATGTCCTTTGACAGATGAATTGTTAAACAATCTGTGACACACGCCACCTAGCATGGAGCATTCAGCAAGAACAAGGAACAGATTATTTGTACATGGAACAATTTGAGCAAATCTCCAGAGACTTACGCTGAGTGAACAAAAGCTGATCCCAAAGGTTACATACTGTATGTGCCATATATTTCAAATGGCAAAATAGTAGGAAAAGGAACAGATTAATGTTTCTCAGGAGTTAGGGATGAAGGAGAAAAGGGATGATAGCAAGGGCAAAATGAGTATGATTGGGGCAACATAAAAGACTCTTGTGCTACTGGATCTCTGCAATATCATGACTATGGTGGTGGGAATATATGGACCTATGCAAAGAAAAACATTTTTATGGAAATTAATACACAAATATATGCATAAATGAGGACAGGAATACCTTGGAAAATATGAATAAGATTGGTTCATTGTGTCCATGTGAACACCCTGGTTGTGATATTTAAACTTAAGTTTTGCAAAATATTACCCTTGTGGTGAATTGGGCAAAATTAACATGGGATATATCTGTATTATTTTTTACAAATACATGTGACTCTGCAATTATCTCTATAAAATCTTAATTTAAAAAATATATTTACTTCTATTTATGTGGTGAATTACATTTATAGATTTGCATATGTTGAACCATCCTTGAATTTCTGGGATGAAACCCATTCAGTCATGGTGAATTTTCTGAAAATAATGTTGATAACATACACTATCTTTCACATGCTCATATAGCCCCAATGCTTAGCACATGTAAACTTTGCAAACCAGCTACCATTCTCAAGAAACATTATAACAAAAACAATGCAAATTCTTCTTTATGTGAGGTTCCCTGAAGTTTTCTGCTCAGGATGGGATATTGAGCACAAGCTTTTTTATTTTATTTTCTTCTTACTGGAGCCCCATTACATTATAAAATGTATTTAAAAGATCTTAACTCTCCACAAAGTCAAGTTCGTAAGATTTGTTCTCAACAAGATAGATATTTCAGCAAGTTCCTCAAAGACAAATTGCAAATGAAGTAATGATGATTTACAAAGAAGGACAAAAGTAACTATGTCTTTACAAATATTATGTGGAAAGGTTTTTGTTGCACAATTTTTTGACCTGACTTGCATATTTTCTGAGAAACTTAGAAGTCAAAAATTCTAGGTATAAAAAGAGGGGTGGGGTAAGGTATAATTCTAAAACATAAAGGTTAATGGGAAATTTATAGGAAAAGTACTTAATGTCTCTAAGGTAATAATCAATGGCTAGTGATAAATGTCTGTGAACAATTGTGCCTATTCATAGAAAAAATGTTGTATGTAATAATTTTCAAGAACAATATTAATTAAGATATCTGGGATAACTAACTGAAAAAACCAGTAATGAATGTAGCCCAAACTATTCTCATATATCTGAATGTGTTTTGGAAGTCAATAAGATTTTCTTTACCCTTAACTTAAAAAACAGAAAGTAATTATGTATAGTTAATTTGTACATAAATAAAATGTCAGTATTTTACATGACTCAAAAAGGTAATCAAGAGAAGAACTATAATGATAAAACTACATAGGAAGAAGGAAAAATGAGGTAGGATTAGGGTAAGCCATTAGACTCTCACATACCATAGCAGGAAATCAAGATAAAGTCGACTCCAGTTAAAACAAAATAACTAAATTATTACAGATTGGTTTTTATCTGTAAGAAAGGGCTGTGAGTAGGGAATGGTAGAGAAGAAAAGATAAGTCAATTTTGTTATAACTACTTCTGTACTATTTAATTCATCCACTATGTGCCTGTATCATATCAGTAAAAATAGAAATTAACATAACAAAATAATAATGGCGGCACAACAATGTATGTAGAGAAAAAAATCAACCTTTATTCTCATGTAAAATATCTTTTATAAAAAAGAACACTTTCATTTAGAAATTTCACCCTCAGTATTGCCCAAGGCCATGCAAAAAGATTAAGTCCATGCATGTTGTATTAAGATGATTATACTGGTGTCAGTTATTGAAACAAAATAGTAATTTCTAACAATCAAAAGGTCCATGTAACTTTGCTCAAGGTACCTTTATATATCATACTATTTAGTAAAATGAGTCTACAATCTCAGTGTTCTCAATGTTAGATACTAATTTAGGATAATTTTGGTTGCTTTAAAAAATGCTGAAAATACTAAAAAATATCAGTACCCTATTCTCACATTTCCTGATTTAGTTGATTTGATATGCAATCTAAGCTTCAAGATTTCAAAAAACTACAGACTGTATCCATTGATATTTGTCCCATAGTAATATACACCAGGAAAGGGCTTTGCTTTTAATATATTAACCCAAATTTGTCATATACTTATCTCTTTGTTTTCAGCAGTTCTTATAGACACAAAGAAAACTACAACTGCAAAGTATAAGATAGAAAAAAACCAGTACAAATTAACAGCTTTCCATAAAGACTCTTTGGTCTCTCACAGCTGCAATGCACATTGACATTCCTCCCCTTAGAAACATACAAATATTTACTTAATGTTGCTTTTATGCAAATAATTGATATGTAATTAGATATTATTTTACCCTTCTCTCTCTAAATGTTTACAAAAATAGTAACAAAATTGAAAACTCCCAATGGTCAATTTAATTGAATGAACACTAATAACAGGGTTGAATTAACAAGAATAACAATGGCAAACCTAAATTAAGAAGGAAAAAAAAAAACAGCATATACTCATAACATAAGATATATGTGAGAGGGAAATGTAATTCCAAGCAACATATACATCTCTCTTACAGCATTTCCTTTCTGCTTAGTGTTCTTTTATTTTAATTAAAAATAGTTTATACTGTCTTGAATACTATAAACATGTTTAATACTTCTCATAATTTTGATATAACAATAGAAAGAATCCATGCATGCAAAGTAGCTAATGAACTGAACAAGCAATTACCGAGCAGACAAGATGTTCCAGAACGAGTTTATGAATCATTACTTTTAGTTTTATAAATATAACCTGATAAGGAAAATCCTTTTCTTCAAAACAACTTGGTGGACACTGAAGTAAATTCAAAAAAATTTAAAAATGATGGTGACCTCTAATTATACTAAAGTTCTGCTAACTTTAAAATAAAGATGACTTATATTTCATATATCTCAGAGGCATAATGGATAAAATAAAATAATTAAATAAAAGTCAAATATATTAAAGTTTCCCATAGAGTAAAACATGGGCTCTACTAACTAAATGCCAAGAGCACCACACTCCTAGTTGTCAAACCAAATTGCAGAAATGCACCAGGGCTTTCATGAACACCTGATCTTTTTGTCTTTGTAGGCCCTTTTGTCAGATAAAAAGTAAATATGATTTACAAGAGTACTGATGTAAAGACTAATATAAGACCAGCTGAATGATATTTATTTTAATTTTTTTATTCTGATAAAAATGAATTAAAACATTTTCCTAAGCCTTTTACGCTCTAATGACTATGCCAACTCCAACCAAGTAGACAAGTTGACTCTGGCAAAAAATGTCTCCAGACATTGCCAGATGTGCTCTAGGGTCAAAGTCACTTCTCACTCAGCACCAGTGATAGACACACACACACACTAAGATAACATTGTTAATAGATTACTGTTTTAGCCTAAAACATGCTGCTGATTAGGAGCATACGTACACACACATAAGTGGGTGAGTATGTCTGTTTGGTAATATAAAGTTCACAATGTGGATAAACCATAAAAGCTGTGCCTATAACATGTATTACTTTTCACTGATGACCTTTACAAATTGTCAGTGTAACACTAAATGCATTTAATTTAAACATTTGCTAAATAATTCGACTAAAATAGCACTCAATCTCTAAAAATATAATTAACCATAATGATATCTGAATTATTAAAAAAAAACTCCTAAGGCACTTTAAATTAAATGTAACATATATAAAATACATTTTTTTTTTGTTTTGCATTCAGTTCCTTATAGGACTGGATCTAAATAGCTAGATTTCCATGGTGACTATTGAAAGAGTTCTATATTCAAATAGAACTATGTGCCACAATTAATTTTACATGACATCATGTCATCATGTTGTCATTTGTATAAAATTGAAATGTCATGTTTTGATACAAGAGCTTTTCTATTTCAAAGAAGCTATGATAAAAATGTTTATAAAGTTACCATCTTGACAATATTATATGACAATTGGGACCTATCCTTGTTGTGCTTTTAATTTTTAATTCAGAGTTTATGATAACATTAAAGCTATCATTTTTTTTCTGAAAAGCTTAAAACTATCCATTTCCTATTACATGAATTATTCTCTCTTTAACCTGAAAATCATTTATTTAATTTGAAAATAAAGTACTTCATATTTAAAGAGATTTTAAGGTTATCTTCTAAGTAATGAAAAATATAGAATAATGTCAGGAATAGTGATGATGATAGAGGAATTTCATATACTATATAGAGGAAAGTGATTTTCATTAAAGAATCAGATATCTTAAATTTTGTTCTTTGACACTTCAACCAATCCTACGAACATGAAGAGGTCACCTAGTGTTTTGAGCACCGTTGCTTTCTATTACTAGAGGAGTTCAGCAAAATGATTTCTTAGTCTCGTTATATTGCTTGAATTTCTTCCTTATACTCCCTAAGTTTGTTGTTGCTGTTGTTTAATAAAGCAAATCATAAGTAATTATCTGCATTCTATACATATCTACCCACACACATATAGTATACAGGTAGGGAGGAGAGTGAAAATGATAGAATTTTAGTAACCACGTTCTTAATAAATGTAAACAATTTCTTCAATATATTATGGTTTATATCTAAGACAAATTCTAGCACTTTTTAGTAGATCCACCATAAAGAGAGAAAAGTGAAGATGTAACATATATTTCCTTTCTTTACTCAGAAAAAAATTGTTTTTTTTTAACTTTTGTTAGCAAATCTATCTTTAATGTCAATTGAGCCAAAAACCTAAGGTAACATTGTTAACAGATTAGACTGTTTTAGCCTAAAACATGTTGCTGATTAGGAGCACATATTTGGTCTCTTGCCGCTTTCTTTTTGTTTTTTGTTGTTTTGGGACACAGTCTCACTCTCTTGCCTGGGCTAGAGTCTGATGGCATCAGCCTAGCTCACAGCAACTTCAAACTCCTGGGCTCAAGCGATCCACCTGCCTCAGCCTCCTGAGTAGCTGGGACTACAGGCATGCACCACCATGCCCAGCTATTTTATATATATATATATTTATATTTTAGTTGGCCAATTAATTTCTTTCTGTTTTTTTAGTAGAGATGGCATCTTGCTCTTGCTCAGGCTGGTCTCGAACTCCTGAGCTCAAGCTATCCTCCCGCTTCAGCCTCCCAGAGTGCTAGGATTAGAGGTGTGAACCACCATGTCCGGCCTTCTTACCTTTTGTTTATGATTTTTATTCTCATTCTCTTTAATTATCAAGTAGTACAATGTGGACCAGACCCACTTATAGATATTGTGGCATAAACATAGAGTTTCCTTTCTTTCTTAAAGAAGAATGTTTGGCCAGTTAAAGAGGTCTTCAAGGAAGTTTTTAAAAATGAAAATAATATGTATTTATAGAGGACAGCATCTAGCTAATCACAAACAGCACTTACAATATATAAAACATATTCTCAGCAGCTTTGCTATAGCAAAATAGACATCATTTTAAATATATTTCTTTAGTTTAATTATATCAATTACATATATTTAAAAGTTTCTCACATGTTACCCTTAGGAATTTTCACACTTTCTGACAATAACCTGCATATCTAAGAGATATTCTGTTGATAAATATTTGACATATATGCAATATAGTCAATAGCTAGTGGCTAAAAATAGGATTTCAAGTTTATTCTAAATTATAATTTTTGATTTCTAGCATAGGCAATTCCACTATTACATCAATTTTTTTATTCAACAACTAATATTTTCTAATATTAGTAATAAACTAAAGACATTAAGGGCTGGGGAATGCATTTTTATCTACTGCTACTAATTCTAAAGACCAATACCCTCAAATTTTAGAAGAATCCCGATCAAATGCAAATAAGTTTCACATATTAAAAACTGTGGGACTAGAAGCACCCTGCACAACACCACTCTCGTGGAGAGGATTGAGAGTGGTGAACAGGTGTCCATCTTTGGATTGATTGTCTGAGCAAGAGCACTGGGAATTCGCCAAGAGAAGGCAGGAATAGAGTGAAGTAGACAGAAGTGAGAGGACCTGCTCAGTAGGACAGGAAGTAATTAGGGTAAGTGCCCAAAGTGGAAAAGGGACAGAGGAGAGAATTCTGGGCTCCATGCTTCCCCTGGGGATACTGCAACTGGAGAAGTAGGAGGGCCCCTCCACCACAGCAGGCCTCTGGACTAATACTGAGATCTCACTGGAGGCTGTGCAGATGTGTTGGTCAGGAGAGAATGGAAGCCAGGCTTGCAAGTCCTGGATACTGTGACTGGAGCCATTGTAACATCCAAACCTTGGAATGCTACTTCTGCTGAGAGGTCAGACTTGTGAGTGCTGCCTCCCCTTTGCTGTTGCTAGGTGGGGAGGAAGTGAGGAATCCTGGTGCTTACCAGGAGTGATGGGCAAATGATGTGCACCCCTGCTGCCTCTGCTACTGAGGGGCCTGGGTAGAGAAAGAGATCATAGGCCCAGTGCCCACTGCTGTGGCACTGCTTGGTGATCCCACTCAACCATACTTCCCATGGAACATAGTTGGAACACGTGCCATAGCCCTAGGCATACACTTCCCACTGTTGGGATGGCTGCCAGATCTGGGCAGATCAAGAAAGAAACACTGGATTTAATCATGACTCTAGGAAAAATGGACCTAAAAGACATATATAGAACGTTCTACCCCCAAACTACAGAATATATACTATTCTCATCAGCACATAGGATTTTTCAAGATAGAGCATATGTTAACCCACAAAAAAGTCTCAGTAAATTCAGAAAAATCAAAATCATTCCATGTATCGTCTCAGATTATGGTAGAATGTAACTATAAATCAACTCTAAAAGGAACTCTAAAATCTGGACAAGGTGATGGAAATTAAACAAAGTGCTTCTGAAGGACTCTTGAGTCAATGACAAAATTAAGATGGAATTAAAACATTTTTTTGGACTGCGTAAGAAATATAAGACAAGCATTCATAATCCATGGAATACAGAAGAAGAAGTATTAAGAGGCAAATTTATAGCCTTAAATGCTTACATCAAAAAATAGAAAGATCACAATTTAACAACCTAATGAAATAGTCTTTTTTAGCAACTTGGATGGAACTAGAGACCATTATCCTAAGTGAAGTATCTTAGAAATAGAAACACAGATATCACATGTTCTTGCTCATATGTAGGAGCTAAACAAAGAATATGTATGGTCATGAAGAGGAGTAATTGACATTGGAAACTAAGAAGGGGGGAAGGTAAGGGGTAAAAATCTAACTACAGAGTACAAAGTACACTATTCTAGTGACAGGTACACTGAAAGCCCTGACTTCAACACAATACAATTTATTGATGTAACAAAAAATACTTCCATCCCCTAAATTTTTGAAAAAAAAAATAACATAAAATGACAACTAAAATAAAAAAGAAACAATGAAATACGATGTAATCCACACACATGAAAGAAAGAAAGAAAGAAAGAAAGAAAGAAAGAAAGAAAGAAAGAAAGAAAGAAA
>VSMD01024770.1:0-16330 GCA_008750895.1 Mirza zaza | reverse complement strand
TCATTTGGCGATGATCAGTGTTATTTGGCTTGCAGTGAGATATTTTTTTCCTGTATGATACTTTGGTTCTTATCCAGCTATTTAAATTAATTATAAATTTTGCTATCTATTGTCAAAAATCACCCATTCCAGACTTTGGCTATAACACATGTTTGAATAACTCTATATACATTTATTTTACATCTACTGTAGGTTGAAAGAAAGAAAAAAATCTCTTAAGTCAGAGGTTGAAACTTCTTCATTCCTCTGATAATCAATAAAATCCCTTTAAATCCTAATAAGGTATGATTTTCTTTTGACACAATTTGTTTTTAAAAAAACAATTAGCTTAAAAGAAACTTCTCTTTGATACATTGTTTTATCAACCAAGAAAAATGTCTTCATATTGTAGAAAAAATGAGAGGGAAAAATTTAAGGAACATATTTTCTTACTAAAAAGATCCTATTAATAATTTAGACTTGTTATAATAGTGTAGTCATTTAAGAAAACATACTCTTAAGATTGAAGGCTTTAACTACCATTTTCCTTAAATCTCCAAAGTAAATTTAATAGGATTTTATAAATTAGATAATAGTTGTAATTACCCATGCTAGCTAATTAAATTGGCTTCACTTAAACATTAAAATTAGTTGGTTGAAAACAAATGTGCTATTCAAGCCTAATTTTGGATAAAGGCATTTATGTAAATTCTTTTCTAGATATGAAAAAGTACAAATGCACATGCTGATATGGACAAGGACCAACTCCTCCCAAATTTCCATTTCCACACATGTCAGCAAACAGCTGGATGCTCACAATAGTGGTAGGGGGTTGTGCTTTTGACCCTTTAAAAATAAAAAGGCTCTGCTTTGAGAAGGCAAAGAAAATAATTACATTAAAGGTTTAAAGTTTGTGTGTCTGTTTCAGCCTCACCCAAGCTGCCAGTACTAGTGTCTTCCTCTTAGAAGTGCAGCCATAGCCAGGGCCTGGTCCAGGGCCTGGTCCAGGGCCTGGTCCAGGGCCTGGTGGTTCTTCTGATTCTCTCTTTAGCACATGGATACATCCCTGAGTGAACAGTGTTTTGGGACCAAAATGATCAGTGAGCTACGGCCTCCCTAATTTACACCTCTCCCCCATCCATGTGGGACCCTGGGGCTTAATTCAGTTTAGCCATCTACCCTGGGCAATTACGGCCCTGACCCTTTCTCCTAATTCCTCCTGATACTTTTTCTCCAGTAGTGGGCTACCCATTCAGACTTTTCATCTCATTTCAGTCAAATCTTTCATCCTTAATATTCTAGATACCAAAAAGCAATAAGAATCATGGCCATCCTAAACCCTCCCGTGACCCAAACCCTGTTTATTCACCTGGATCAGAAATCTCTGAAACTTTAATCTCATTTAGACCCAACCTGATTCTGACACTCTGCTTTAGACTATATTTTAGACTGTTCACAATGCCCAGTTTTCCTCAGCCGCCACCAATTAATTATCAATTCTGTCCTGTCCCCAGGTCAACACTGTTGTCCTAGAAGGAAGTTTTATTATGCCATGCAGCCAGGCAGGGCTGCTAATGACAAATAGGTATGGTGCACAACAGAACCCTTGCATTTGGGTGATAGCCACTTAATGAAAGTCAGCTCACCTCATGAGCTGGTGCCCAGGAAGCAGGGGACTGCATCTGAAGCAAAAACTGCCCCCTACATTAGTATAATTGTTTTTTTTTTTCCCGTAGTTCCAACTTTTGTAGTTTCCAACTGTTGCTAGAGAGCAAACAGCTGGTAGGTGGGACTATAACAAGAAAGGAGTCTTAAAGAAATCTGTTATTTCTACAGTTCTTCTAATAAATGTGTGATATCGCCCATGTGTGATTTAGCCAATCTGGAAGCACAGGAAAAGAACTGAAAATGAATGAAATGATACTTTGGATATAGGAGAGAGGTCTCCCTTTCAATAATATGGTCAGAAGCACAGCTATTGTGAAGCACAGGTGGCAATAATAAGGGCAGATTAGGCTTATTAAGCAGACACTTTATATGTACTAGTTAATTCTCACAAAAATCATAAGAGACAGGTATATTTTATAGATGAGGGAACTGAGTCACAGTTTCCTTACTCAAAGCCACACAGCCAATAAATGGCAGAGTAAACAAACAATACAGTATGATTAACTATATGTATACTTAAAGTTTACTAAGAAAGCAGATCTTAAATGTTCTCACCACATACACTCACGCACACACACACAAATGGTAACCATGTGAGATGACAGATATGTTAATTAGCTTAATGGTGGTAATCATTCATAATGTATACACATATCAAAATATATCGTACATCTTAAATATACACAATTTTTATTTGTCAGCTAAACCTTAATAAAGATGGGGAAGAAAAAAAATCAAAAATAAATAGTAAAAGTAAGAAGTCAAACTCAACTAATCTGATTCAGGTGATCTTTGGTCAATATTAAGATCAATTTAAGACAAAGTTAAGCATCATGTAGAAATGAATTTATTCTATTTCACTTAAAAATATTCCCAAAGGAATTTAGAAATAGTGTTGATCCTGTGCTAAGACAACAACACAAATTCTGAAAATGTCTTGTCCATCATTAAATGATTAACTTAAGGCGGCATTTGAGAGAAACATATCTACTTGCCTTCCTCTACTATTCTATCCTTAAATATTTAAGTACCATTATCGACCAATGTGAGAAATGCTAGGAACTCAAAAATCCCTAAATATATTACCAGCTATTTAACACAGTTGAATCTTTAGGGCTCCTAGCATTGTGGACCCTTTGGGAAAAGAAACATTACCCATTAAGACTTGATTTCTCACCCTGATGTAGTTGGCTATGCCATTTATGATCCTAGGAATCCTTTTTCTAGGCAAGAAGCAGACCAAATGGTCTTTTTGGCCATTTCTCCCTGGACTCCATCATGACTTTGCTCTTTGAAATTTTTGTTTTAAAAAAAGTAAGGAGAAGGATGCAAAAATAAGCCCACAGAAAGAGCCTTTTCCTAAGGGCTTGAGCAGTACACTTCATCCTTCTTTCCCCTTGGACTGTACCCTAATTTCAAGACTTTCCAGATAAGAGTCTTAAGAATACCCAACCCCTTGATTACTCTATTATACCATATTCTGTTTCTGAAAGACATAGAAGAAGAATGATATGTGAAATGATCACTAAAGGAAGATAACACAATGAAAGAAGCCATCTAAAGAGAGCCTGCCACAAAATTTTAGAAGACAAAATTTTAAAAACTCTGCACAGCAACTTGACCTAATTGTGTCCTTGACAGAATTATTCTTTCTCAGGAAAAAAGACTAGGTTATGTTGTAGTAACCTAAAACCTCAGTGGCTTACAGAAAGGAAAGTTTATTTTTCTGTTCCCACTAAAAGTCTGGTGGAGAGAGAAAAGAAAATCATGACTAACCTCAAGCTGGCTCTTGAAGTTTCTACCTCTGTCTACATTTCGTGGGCCAAAGCAAATCGTAAAATTACTACCCAAGTTCAAAGGGCAAGAAATTGTAATCCTTCACTGATATGAGCATCACCTATGTGATGCCAATGAAAGCATTAATTGCATCCCCCAGAGAAGGGCAGTAAATATTTCGAACAAAGATACAATATGCCACAGATTGTTTTTTATCTAGTGGTATATTATTTTCTATGCTATATAACAAAATACCACAAATTTAGTAGCTTAAAACAACACACATTTATTCTTTTATAGTTTCTGTGGGTTTAGGCACAGCTTATCTGTGTTCTCTGATTCAGGGTCTCACAAGGCTGCAGTTAAGGTATCAGCCAGAGGTATGATCTTATCTGAGGCTCAGGGTCCTATCCAAGCTCACATGGTGGTTGGCAGAATTTAGTCCCCTGCAGCTATAGGACTGAGGCTTTCAGCTTCCCCAGGCCACCCACAGTCCCTTGCCACATGGTCTTCCCACATAGGCAACCCACAATACGGCAGCTTGCTTCTTCAAAGTCGTAAGGTCATCTCTAGAGCAAGTCTAGCAAGTCTACTAGAAAGACAGAGACTTGTATAACATAATGTAATCATGGGAGTGACTTTCCATCTTCTTTGCCATATTCCATTAGTTAGAAGCAAGTCAACGATTCCACCCACAGGTAGGGGAAGTACTATACAGGTTATGAACATCAGGAGACAGAAATCAGCTGGGCGAGGTGGCTCATGCCTGTAATCCTAGCACTCTGGGAGGCCGAGGTGGATGGATGGCTCAAGGTCAGGAGTTTGAAACCAGCCTGAGCAAGAGCAAGACCCCATCTCTACTATAAATAGAAAGAAATTAATTGGCCAACTAAAAATATATATAGAAAAAAAATTAGCTGGGCATGGTGGCACATGCCTGTAGTCCCAGCTACTCGGGAGGCTGAGGCAGAAGGATCGCTTGAGCTCAGGAGTTTGAGGTTGCTGTGAGCTAAGCTGATGCCACAGCACTCTAGCCCAGCACTCTAGCACTCTAGTTGTTTCTAGAGAAACAGAGATCATGGAGAGCACATTGAAGTCTCTCCGCCACAGGTCGTGGGGTAGGAAATGAGTGGGGAATCTTTAGGCTCCCCCTAGAGATTAGAATATACCATTGGTAGATACTCTGAAACATGGCAGAGAACATTCTAGTTATTACCAGAAACATTACATTAGAGCTCCCTGTGTAGGTAAGATTTGTCTATTTAGACATTAAGATTATGGCACAAGTTTTATTTCAATCCCATTAGATTTCCCATGCCCTTAGCCATTTAAGAAAATACTTGGTCGTGATATTAATGAAAAAACCATCTTTGTTTATTTTTATTTATCTTAGTTTTTAGAAGAGGATTGTATTTCTTTTAATATGTACTGGCCTTAAATGTATTTGCATCCTAAAATCTATTTCACCCACTCCTTGTGAACTATCAGTTGATATTTCCACATTAGTCACTGACAATGTGTGTCACCAAAATAGCTAATGAATACAACCTATGCAAAGCAGCTTCTATCAAAATAAGAGAATGCAAGTCTCTGGGTTTCCACAATTAGTGTATATTATGTGTTTATAAGCCAAGCAGCTCAAATAAAATACATAGCCAGAGAACATACTAAATGAAAATGTTTGCTTACCAAAAAGATATTTCTAAATGTTAATTATGACCAATTTGCTTTTTTGTAAGACTAAAATAATACTGCAAAAGACTTTCAAATACAAGTTGGCAAAAATAAATATGCCCGTTTGTAGCAGTTTATGGTATATGTATTATGAGGAATATTTTGACTTAAAGAGTGAAGGAGTAAAATCAATTTCAAAGGGAAATGCAAACATTTTACAGAGTACACATTGTGTTGTATTGCAGTACTAATCAAGTGCTTTTTAGGTGGGATGTATAATGTTTCTCTACTGCTAAAATAATAAAAGTATCCATGTCTTTCAATATAGATTTGTAATGAAACAATACTATATTTACACACAGCTGCTAAATGTCATTGGCAACATCAATGACAATATATTATAATTTCTGTCCCCAAAAGTCATATGTTATTCTTGTCCTCAAAGGTGCTGGTAGGCAGCAAGATAATCTAGATGAAAATTTAGAAAAGGTTACATCAGGCTTATACATAGGTCAGAAAATATTCAAACTGACTTATAACTAAAGACATACTGAGTCAAAAGTTATATCTCACTATTTGTGAGATATATATACCTTATATATCTCTGTCATATATATATATATACACCTTATATATCTCTGTCATATATATATATATATATATACACACACACATATATATGTTAGATATATATCTAATATAATGCCAAAGATCAAATGTTTTGAAAGTGCTACGCTGGCCATGGTGTAAAAAAATAGGCACTGCCATATTTTGATAATGAGAGAAATTGGAACAATCTCCTTGGTAGGCAATTTGGTAATAACCATCAAAAAATCAAAATACAGGAAATGGGGAGTTGTTGCACAATGAGTAGAAAGTTCTATGCAAGATGATTAAGTCCCAGAGATCTGCTGTACAGCATAGTGCCTGTAGTTAATAAAATGGCATGGCACACATTAACATATGTTAAGAGGGTAGATCTTGTGGTAAGTATTCTTGCCACGCACACACAAAACGCAAAAGAACACAAGGAAATTTTTGAAGGTGATATATATATATTTAGTACTTTGATGGTGATGATGGTGTCATGGATGTGTGCCCATATCCAGACTCACCAAACTGTATACATTAAATAGGTGACATTTTTCACAAACCAATTATACCTCAGTAAAGCTCACAAAAAACTAAAATACACATAAACACAGACCTAGTAGTTCTGCCTAAATTTATACTCACACATTACCGTAAAGACATTTTCTCAAGGGAACCTTCAAAAAGCATTATATAGTAAAAATAAAAAGGCAAAGCACAGATGTGTGTACATGAGATGCTCCCACTTGTATAAAAAATGGCATATATATATATATATATATATATATATATATATAATGTTGGCCTATACAGTTTTTCTTCTGGAAGGATAAACAAGAACTGTTAGTAGTAGTTATCTCTAGAAAAGGAAGATGGAGTGTAGAGTAGAAATATATATTATTTTTTTTTATTTTATAGCTTTTAGTACTATTTCAAATTTTTACCATTTCATTTTTTTCAATAGAAAATAGAATAAATAATAAAGTGAAGCTGACTTCACCTGAATGAATCAGATAAATTGGAAGTCACATACTAATTAGAATTATGGAGTTATATTTTGGCTTCTTGGCCTGACCACATTTTAACTGTCCTTAGGAGACAAAATGAAGGATAGGACAATTCCCACTCAGAGTGCTAATTTTTTTTCCTCTGGCTTTCTGAGTAGTATCTGTGCTCTGGAGGTTCTGGGCTATAGTGACCACAAGAAAATCAGCTTGTTAGGCTCAGGGTCATCTGAAGGTGAAAGAGCTGAGGTTCTAAGGGTTGAGAGCTTAGGTTGGGGTGGACCCAAGACCTGGATCACATCACTGCAGATGTTAACAAGCCATTTGTTGAGGAAGGAATCAAGAAGCCTCCCAAAACGTGATTAGGCAAACTGCTTTGAGAAGTTTCCTTATGCCCAAAATATAAGGCAGTCCTAAAATTGGATTACAGGGTTAAAAGACCAAGAATGGGCCAAGAAATAACCTAAATTCTCAAACCCACCATAGTCTGGTCTATTCACTCACTCTTCAATCAGATTCAGACTATCCCCTGGAGGTTGTCTAGAAGAGACATTTCTTTCTGTCCAACTCACTGTGGACCTTGATTTGGACAAATGGGCCTTGTTATATTATGAAGACAGACTTCCCAGAAATGGAAAATATAATCCAATTTGCCATCAGGCCACGAACAAAATCTCTAACATGGCAGTATAAGTGGAGGCTGAGATGGAGAATATAATAATTGGTAGGAAAGTTTACATTTCAATAAAAATATTTTTAAATGTTTTCTCTGCTTTGCAAATGCCTTTTCTTCTGGCCTCACTCCCCTTAAATGTGCCACTATTTTCATTCCACCCAGTGCAATAGACCCCAGCCTCTATCAGCTGTAACTGATTCATTGCCCCTAATTTGTACTCATGTGGGTTGATGTCACTTTGGCAGATTCTAAGTCACCAAAGACACAGCATTACCTCATTTTCTAAATTACCTAACAGCCTTACGGAGAATTTGAATCTCATGGTCAGAACTGATCCACTTACATTTGTCTCACCACATTTGACGTTTTCTGAATTTGTGTTAGTATAAGCTCCAGTGTCTGAACATTGTTCCTGGAATAATGGCATCTTCATATAAATAAAAAAGTATTTATGGGCATCTAAGTAGCAGGTGTTAATCTTAGTAGAATGAAGAAGCAGATTTTTCCAAGTGCTCAGCTATTTGTTCTGTTTTATTTAGTTCTAGAGGAAGTGCGACCCATCCTAGAGGGCCAACTCCTTGAAATTGCTTTCTGTCATCTGAGGCTGAAACATGAAAAATATGTTCTCCAATCATCAAAAGCCCTAAAGAGTTAGGGGATAGAGAAGAAGAGGGTCTCCCACATCTCAGAGTTTAAGATAAGCTCCTAAGAAATTTCCCCCTTACTTTGGTACTTCTTGTTCCTTATTTTAAATGAGAAGGATTAAAATGTAATTATGATTTTTTTAAAATCAAAAAATAACTTCTGTCTTTTTTCTTGGAGGAAAATTTTTTTAATTGAAAAAAAATAGACCAAAAGAAAACACTCCCCCCATAAATGGATAAAAATTTTGAAAACCAACTGCTAAAATTAAAACTACATATGATAAAACAAGTAAAAAATAACCCTGGACCAGGAAATGGCTCTTTGAGCATATTTAAATGGCTAAAAAGTGACTGACATCTGTCAGCATTGTGGATATAAGATACCCTGATTGACAGAAGCTGGAGTCTCTCTGGAAGCTACTGAGTTAGGAGCTTCTGCAATCATCATCCTTGATCTCATGCCAAAGCTTCATGCCTACAGCAAGTGGGGTGCATTCATGCCTTGAGATGGCACAACCAACCACAAGCAGTAGTCAGTTACCAACAATTAACCTTAGTCTTTGTCCAAGCAATCAGCAACTCTTGGAGACTACAAACCTTCCTTCTCCACTCCCGCAATTCTTTCTATCTTCTTAGATACTGAAGTATCATGAACTGAGCCTTGTGAGGTGTTGAAACAGTTGCAATGGTTGCAAAATATCAACGGTTGCAAAATATCAGAGGAGTCATCATATGCGGCAAGGCAGGAGTGGAAACTGACAAGTCTTGTTACAGCTTATGAGACTGTACAAAACCCGAACCCAGTCCCTCTCTGACATCATTCCTTCATTTCTCCCCTCTTACCCTGTTCCAGTCACACTTGCCTCCTTGCTGATTTTCTCACACACCAGACACCCTCCTGCCTCAGGCACCTTCATTTGTTTTCTCTGCTTGGCATGTTCTTTCCAGACATCCTCCTGTGGCACTCCCTCTCTTCCTTCCAGTCTGACTCAGCTATCACCTTGATGGCACCATCCCATTTAAAATTTCTTCTCCTCCCCCAACACTCCTGATCTCCTACCTTGATCTATGTTTTAAATAACTATTTTTGGTACATCTTCTTAAATTGTGTATAATTTAACTATTATATTTATGTATTTCTATCTACCCCAAACCTACACACACAATGTAATTTTTGTCTGTTTTCTTCACTGATGTATCCTCCGTGTCTAGAAGGGTTTCACATGGTCAATACTCAATAAATCCAGCATTGTTAAATGAATCAATGAAGGAATGAAGATATTAAGACTGTTAGGCAGATCAGTTATTGTACTATGCAACATTAAGCAGCAGCCCCGGTGAAAGAGGCACAGCTCTTACGTAGTACACAAGAAGTGTATAGAATAGCAGAATTGAACAAGGTCAAAGAGTTAATGTAGCAGGACTTGTGGAAGTCTTTAGTAGTAATTGTTGGAATAAGTCTAGGACAGTAGTGGTTTAAATGGATGCTTGAAAGATTTTACTCCTTTTTAATCTAGAATGTCCTGAGTTTATCTGCTAGTCTAGCCAACCCCACCCTGCACAGACATTGCCTCTGGCTTAAAGAGCCTTCAATCATTCTCTGATCATAATCTCTCGTTTTCTATTTCTCCTTGAAGTGATACCTTCTCTGAAAGGACAGAGGACACTGAGGATAAATCTAAATAATCTAATAACTTGAAACTTGGCTCCCATCATTCTCATCAGAACTATCAACTTCCAAGGATGCCACTATGATATCAGCAAGAAGATCTACATCATTTATAGTCAGTTGATTGGGTGGGAGAAATTCTGAACCACTTTCTTCTATTCCATCTGAATGAGTGACTTATCTGGATGTCTACCTTTGAAATGACTGCTTTCCTACCATGGACACATACTTTTTTATTTGCTCATGAGTTACAGAGTACATTTGTGTTGTCAGCCTTTCTATGCATCACTTATTAAGTTCATGACCCACATTTGGTTGGTAATCAAAAACAAAGTTGCATGAATGCTAAATTTTCTTGGCAACTGAACACAAGTACCCAGTACAGAAAGATACAAAGCAGAAGAGAAAAAATAATGTTTATTGAGCAAATACAGCACGTTACACTCTTTACAGATACTATCCTATTTCAACATTACGAGGAATTTTCACAAGGAATTAAGTACATCTTTTCCCACCGATTGGATTATAACTCCTTGAATATGCCACCATGCTTATTTTGTTCATCACTGTGTCCCTATATCCGGCAATATATCTGGCCCCTCGTTGGCACTCAATAAATAGTTTTCAACAAATGACTAAATAAAATAAAATCATTGCATTTCCTCTTACCTATACATCCGGCCCAAATCCCAATTCTACAACTATCCTCATTAACTGTATTTTACTCACAAGGCTGAGCCACACAAGATGGTTGGTACATTCTATCTACAACCAAAAACTGCTTCTAAATGCAAATTCAGTGATCACAGGAAACTCAGTTAACATAAAGGAACATTATTCTGTCTCAGCTAGATTTTATTTGACTCTGACATAAAATCTTTAATAAAATAGCCATTATTTCAAATGCCACCTTGGCCTGTTTGTACATGGTTCATTGAAGCAGCCTAGGAAGAATTTAAGATTCCATACAATAGAACATTTTCACAAATATATCTTGTTCTGAAACCATGAGCTTTCCTTAGGACAACACCTCTGTCAAGTTATAGGTCATGAGAGTAGTAAAACAGTTTATGGATTTTCTTTCCCATCATCTCATTAGGTATAAATTAGACAACAAATTTGCATTTGTTTCTTGGCTTGAATCCTCTAGTAAGATGTTATTGACACAGAATTAAGAAACCAAGAATAGACTAATTTTCGAATTGTTAAGCATGATCATTTATAGATAAGATAATTAATCAGTGAAAATGATTTAGTTATGAAGAAATATTTATTCTGATCATAGGCTCACTCAGAGACTACTTAAAACTGGTAAAATAATTTTAACTTCAAGTTTACTATTTAGTTTACTATTGAAACTGACATCATGTCATAGCCTTAGAGATTTTTATAGTAAAATAATAAAAAAATAATAAAGCCATTAAGGCATTATTTTGTAGCAAACACACTAGAATCTTGTTCTTACAAAGTCCTATTAATAAAACGTTAAGGGCAATTTGACTTAGACACAATTCAACCAGGAAGGTACTAGTGAAGGATGACATTAATCTCTTAAGCTAGAAAAATATAATGTGTGCATTAATTAAAAAAAAAAGTAATGAGTTATTAGTAAAACAAACTGTATTGTCCAGAAAATTATCAGCAATAACAAGCATATGAAAAGAAAAGTAGTGAGCATTTTCCTCATTTTTTTCTCAACAATTTCTTAATGATTTTCATGAACTTTTTATTCTGGAAGAGTTTTAGAATCAAGTTACATAGAAGTCCCCTTGGGGTTTTTATTACAATTATCACACTGAATTTACAGATATACTCAGGTAAAGATATATTTACCATATTGAATCATCTACATCAGAAACATGTTATACCTCTGTTTTTCAGTACTTTCTGTATCCTTTAGTACAGATTTATATTCTTTGGGAAATACATGCCATGAACATTTTTGGTTAAATTTATTCCTAGGCATTTTAAAATTTTGGGTACTATAGTGAATGAGTTCTTTCCATAAATACTTAGAAATGTAAGAAACCAGGTAAATTACACTTGAATCCTGCGGTTCTTGGACCTGATTGCCAAGAGGCCAATCACAATTCAGCTTGGTCTTTTGAAGCTTGTCTTTTTAACTATGTTAAAAGGTGGTAATTCTCAAGAATATATTCAAGAACTTTCTGATCAGAAACATGTGCAATCATTAGGTATTTAACTTGAAACAAGCAATTATAAGGAAGAAACACATTGAAAGACAGAAAAATGAGAAATAACCTGAGATAACTTCACAGACATCTAATTACAGATGGCACATTGCAATGCACTAGTTCTTTCAGAGCCCAGGCAACGGGATGGAAAGGAAGCTTTATTCCGGCGATAGCTGCCAAAAATGTTCCGAGGCACACGCAGAGATAATGGCTTTGAAATTTCAATTTTATTCACCTCCCCCAATCCTGTGATAAACACCTGTGGACTGCGGAGTTTATCATTGCAAATGATAAATTGCAATGATAATCTCAAAAGGATTATAGAAGAGACAGATGACTTTTTACTAAAAGTAAAGTTTCTGGATTGGGAACAGAATTGTGATTATCATAAAAACTCCTATTACCTGAGCTTTCATAGAAACAGAATCCCTTGCTAGACATTTCTTCTCCATATGCCTTATGTCTCCATTTTTTTCTCATTTAGCTTTAAAAGTCACATCTTCCACCTATTGAGTTCACTGAGAAGCCCAGTCATTTCCAACTCTTGTGAGATGAAGCAGGCACTTCACAGAGCTCCAAGAATAGTTTGTCCTATTTAAGAAACAGCAGATGGAACAGTTAATGCTGCGCCTTGCCTCATCTGTACTGTCGATGTGGCATAACTTTTACTTTCTATCAAAATCAGAAAAGTCTTTACCGCCACGCAAATAGAAAGCAAAGCAGTATCTATAAATCCTCGTTCTCTAGAACAACTTTCTTATCCCCTGAGCCCCTAACCCAGGATCAGTTTCTAAAACGGTGATATAATAAGGATTGGGAATTACTAAATAAATAAAATTTTCAGCAGGGATTTGGACAATGGTGTTAGGTTTGTATTGAGATTTCAATGCTAGGTCATCTACATAAATCTAAAAGAAGGAAAAGTGACATATATCAAATTTATCACAAAAATCAGAAACACTGAGGTTTCCGATGGCAATAATCATGCAGGGAAATGACAAAATCAAATATTTTCTTTGTCCACCCTGAAACACTTGTTCCTCCTCCTGAATGTATCCTGATTATATTGTCATTCAGCTTCCATCATTGTTTAAGGAAAATGGAATCGAAGTGTTCCTTTGCTGAGGACATATATAATAAGTGTTGAAGTGTTTTAAATAAATAAGTGGCTATATTAAAGAAAAACCTGCCATAGAAAGTATCTCAAATCAAAGGTCCAGCTCGATGTGTTCTAGACTTTGAGGTCATTATGATACAGCAAGTGTTATAGCGGGTGGTTCCACGGACAAACCGAGCAGCACACGGAGAGTCGGAGAATCAAAGTTTATTTACCGGTAGGCTCAGAGGCGTCTCACCACCAAATTCTGAGCCCCATCTACCCGATTTTTCCCACTTTTATTAAGTTGGGGTGGTCCAAGGAGTATGGTCTCAGGAGTCTAATGCCTGCCAGGTAATAGGTTAGTTGATGTGTCAGGTAATAGGTTAGTTAGTATTATGTTGATGTACCAGATAATAGGGTAGTTGATGCGCCAGGTAGTAGATTTACTGTTATCTGATGCTCCAGGTAATAGATTAGTTGATGGGCCAGGTAACAGGTTAGTATTATGCTGATGTGGGCTTTCTGTCAGTGGTGGGGGTCTCAGGTGGCTGGTGTGCCAAGTAATAGATGGGGGTTTTCCCTATCAATTAAATGACATAATTAATGGAATAGAGTGCTAGGAATAAAGGTCTTCTTTAATTAAGATTTCCCAACAGAAGTCTGATACTATTTGTTGATCTCTATATTTCACCTGGCCATCTCTGAGTCAGCTACCACAGCCACATTCCATTTATGATGTTTCCCTGGGGAGAACCTGTTTCTTTGCATCAGTCATTTGCTAAATCAGCATTTTTAATCAAGAGAACAACAGTCAAATTACAGAGAAATCAAAAGACATTCCTTATCAGGAAAATTTTGGAGAGTTCCATGTTATAGACTTAAGAATACCTAGCAAAGGACAAAGTGTCGAATGTCAAGATTTAGTATTAATGCTCTCCCAGAATACAGGTTTGACCTCCTAAAGTAGAGATATGTTAGACCCACTCCACTCAGGATACAAGAACTAGCCAACATTTTAATTATTATAGGTACATAATAGTTGTATATCTTTATAGGGAATGTGAGATATTTTGATACAGACATACAAGGTAAATTAATGAAATCAGGGTAATTGGAGTATCAATCACCTCAAACATTTAATATTTGTGTTAGAAACATTCTAATTCCATTCTTTTAGTCATTTTAAAGTATGCTCTACCTTGTTGGTTATAGTCACTTTGTTCTATCTAACTATCTAACTATATTTCTGCACCCTCTAACCATCCCCACTTTATCCTCCCCATTGCCTGCTAGGCTTCCCAGCCTCTGGTAACCATCATTTTACTCTCTTTTCTTCCTGAGATGAATTATTTAGCTCCCACATGAGTGAAAATATGTGAGATTAGTCTTTCTGTGCTTGCCTTATTTCACTTAACATAATGTTCTTCAGTTCCATCCATGTTGTTGCAAATGGCAGGATTTCATTCTTTTTTGTGACTATATAATATTCCATTGTGTATGTGATATAGCCACAATTTCTTTATTCATCTGTTGATGGACACTTACATTGATTCCATATGTTGGCTATTGTGAATATTGCTGCAATAAATGTGGGTGTACAGATATTTTTTCAATATGCTGAATTCCCCTCCTTTGGATATATGAAAGCTGTTGTCCAGAAATCATCCAGCCATTGCTAATATATAATTTTCATACATACATTTTCCGGACAGCCCTTATATACCCAGCAGTGGGATTGCTGGGTCATATGATAGTTCTATTTTTAGTTTTTTGAGGAACTTCCATATCATTCTCCATCATCATTGCACTAATTTACTTTCCCACCAACAATGTACAAGAATTCCCCTTTATCCACATCCTTACCAGCATCCATTATTGCTTGTCATTTTGAAAAAAAGCCATTTTAACTGGGATGAGATATTTCATTGTAGTTTTAATTTGCATTTCTCTAATGACTAATGATGTTGAGCATTTTTCATATACCTGTTGACTGTATGTCTTTTTTTGACAAATGTCTATTCAGATCCTTTGCATTTTTTAATGAGATTATTTTATTTTTTCCTATTAAGATGTTGGTGCTCCTTCCATATTCCAGGTATTAATCTCTTCTCAGATGGGTTAGTTTGCGGATGTTTTCTCCCATTTGGTGGGTTGTGTCTTCCCTTTATTGATTGTTTCCATTGCTGTGCAGAAGCTTTTTAGCTTGATGTGATCCTGTTTGTCCAGTTTTGTTTTGGTTGCCTGTGCTTTGGGGATATTACTCAAGAAGTCCTTGCCCAGACCAACGTCCTGATGCCTTTTCCCAATGTTTTCTTTTGGCAGTTTCATAGTTTTAGATCTTAGATTTGTCTTTAATCCATTTTGATTTGAATTTTGTATATGGCAAGAGATAAGGGTCTAGTTTCATTCTTCTGCATATGGATATCCAGTGCCCCCAGCACATTTATTGAAGAGACTGTCCTTTCCCCACCATATGTTCTTGGAAACTTTGTCAAACATAAGTTACTATAGATGTGTGCATTTCTGGGTTCTCTATTCTATCCTGTTGGTTTATGTGTCTGTTCTTATGCCAGTACCATGCAGTTTTGGTTACTGCACGTCTGTAATATAATTCGAAATCAGGGTATGTGATTCCTCCAGTTTTGTTCTTTTTGCTCAGGATGGCTTTGGCTATTCTGGGTCTTTGGGGTTTCATATAAATATTGAGATTATTTTCTCTTATTTCTGTGAAGAATGTCGTTGCTATTTTGATGAGGATTGCACTCAATCCATAGATTATGTAGGGTAGTATAGACATTTAACAATATTGATTCTTCCAATCTAGGAACATGAAATAAGATCTTCCCTTTTTTATGTGTCCTTTTCAATTTCTTTCATAAATGTTTTATAGTTTCATCATAGAGATCTTTCACTTGTTTGGTTAAGTTTATTCCCAGGTACTTTACGTTATTTGTAGCTATTGTAAATAGAAGTACTTTCTTGGTTTCGTTTTCAGATTGTTTATTGTTGGCATATAGAAATGCTACTGATTTTTGTATGTGAATTTTATATCCTGCAACTTTACTGAATTTGTTTATTAGATTTTAGGTGGAGTCTTTAGGTTTCTCTAGACATAAGATTATATCATCGTCAAACAAAGATAATTTGACTTCTTCCTTTCCAATCTGGATGCCCCTTGTTTCTTTCTCTTGTCTGATTGTTCCAGCTAGAAGTAGTACTATGTTGAATAACAGTGGAGAAAGTGAGAATTCTTGTCTTATTCTTGATCTTAGAGGAAAGGCTTTCAGTTTTTTTCCATTTAGTATGATACTAGCTTGAGTCTGTCACATATAGCTTTTATTGTGTTGAAGTAAGT